>VWYH01004525.1:0-118636 GCA_013399365.1 Pampusana beccarii | reverse complement strand
TCTCTTTTTTTTTTTTTTCTTCTTTCTTTCTCTCTTCTGTCCTGGAGCCCTGGTATCTGACCTAAACCAGGTAAATCTCAGGCACTTGTGAAATGTTTGCTCTCAAATTTATTTCAGCTGCTTGTTTGGGCTTCCACTCCTCCTTATGGCTGAGTATGTCAGTTATTTGTCTCAGGTGTAGCTCACAGATTTCCCAAACAGCAAAATTAATTTTCACGGACAATGCAGAAAGAAAAACAATACTATGACATGTAGCTTAAGCAGGCCACACATTTTGGATGAAACACATCTGGAAACTCTCCAGAACTAACTTAGTTATTGCAGATTGTTTCCTTACTGTTCTTTTTATTTCAAGCAGTTAACTGATGCTTGATGTCTTGGTTGTTTCTGTTTGGAGGGGACTTAGTCAATAAAACTGAAATTACTGAGTTAAAGCAGTTTTTATCAAAACAGACTTAGACACAAATGTTTTTCATAGATTATCTCTTTCCTTGTTCGAACTGTCATTCTGCTTTTTTACAACCAAGTAGATGTTTTAGTGCGAAAAAGATGTTCCAATCAAAACTAAATGGTAACTGAATTTAATAAATCAGTCACTAATTTTGACCATTACATTGTCATATTATAATGACAAGATAGATATATTATATCCTTTGTATTTAGTTAGAATCTTGCACTAACTAGTTGAACTTTAGTTATCCTGTGGTTTTGAAGCATACTACTGTTTCTTGGAAGTCTTGTTTCTACTCCTCAGAACTGTAAATGTCCATAAAAAAGAAAGAAAAAAAGTAGATCCAAATAAATTTCACTCTCCAAAGACTGGTTAAATGATGGGATGACTGAAATCTGCAAACCCTGTGGTATTTAATAGCATAATTTTTCGTATTGCTTTGGTTTCATCTAAGTCTACTTCTAAAGACTTTTACTATACCTGCGATGTACTGAAGTGACCCCTTGGCATAGAAGAGGTATAGAAATAGGTACCCGTATAATGATTTATAAACTATGTGTCTTTTAGTAAGTGAAAGTGCACTTCTGTACTGTTAATTTTGAAGAAGCAGTGGATATTTCAGCAGGAGAAAGCACAAGGCCTTTAGTTCTGAGAAAGTAATTTAGGTCCAGTGCCATTTCATATGCACTATGGCCTGTCAGAACTAATTTCAAGTCAGTAGAGTCACATGAGTGTGTACCATGAGGGTAGAATAAAACATGTAAATTGGAATTCAACAGCTGATTAAGCAGAGCTTGCAATGCATGACGCAAGAGATACCTTAACTGTAATTCACCATGGCGCCGGTCTGGACCAGCGTAAGCCAATGAAGGATGCTAAGGACAAGAATGTGTCTTACATCTTGTCCTAGTCAAATAATTTTCACATGTTGTGCAATTCAGAATTCTGTGGAGTTTTTTCTTTCAGTGCCATGTTCTGTATGAAAAGGATGCAGAATGTTGGTTTACCTCTATTATATGTGCATGTGATCAATTTTTTGAAAACCTGGCTGCTTGATGTATGAATAAATCGTGCATGCTGAATCTGAAGCCTCATGCCCGAGGGAGAATAATTTCCTTGTATCTGGTAAGAGAAAGTCATAGTAGTGGTTTTTCCTCCACGCACAAATGGTTGCAGAAATGTTAAACCAAGTGAGAGCTCTAATACCTGCTCGTTTTTGGAAATGGCCTCTGAAGTTAAGCAAGCACCTTAAACAGAACTTCATGTTTCGGGTGGAGCTTGCTGAGTTGCTCTGGTTTAATTCTACTTTCTGTATTTTTTTTTAAAATTAATATAGTGGTTTGAATCTAAGCCTGAGCCTTCCCAAGTGATTTTCTTAAAAGCCTGGGTTACTGTAGTGTCTGTAAAATCATGTTTTTTCCATCTCCCTGAACAGAAACAAGTTTTGAGGCAAAAAGCCAATATTCTAATTTGTGCTGAAAACCCGTATTCTGAAATACTGTTAGTAGAATCATCACAGTTGCATGGTTTAGTGAACCATAGGAGGTCGGCAGCAGCAAGTAACTAAGCTGAAACTCTATAGAAACTATTTCGCAATAAGAGTGTGAATCAATACATGTAATCGGTATGTTAATTAATGACAAAATTAAGGGACAATCATGAAAAACTCAATTAAAGAAAGTGATAGAATGACAGAATTTCTCAAAATAAAAGCCCTAAATAACAATAAATATTAAAACAATTCTCTGGTTTTGACATTATGTATTAGGAGCAGAGGAATTAGAGGATTATGATTATTAAACGTTTCATAAGGGCTTGAGAAAACAGTTTAACATGTTTTAGCTTTTTAAGCCTTTTATTTTCCTCTGAAATTCCTGGTTTAGTTGAGAAACAAGTAAGTGTCATAAAAGAAATTCCATTTTACCTGTGTTTCAAACCTAGAAAGTGATGACATCTGGTGAGGGGGACTCTTATGAAATTTCAATCCCAATTTCCAGACTAAAAGCTACATATAACAAACAGAATTTGCTATTTAAGGTTAGGAAAGTACATATAGAACCACATGACTTTGTATAAATTCAATCATTGCATACTTAAAAAAAAATTATTGTAAGCACACGTGAAATTACAATCATTATAATTTATCTTCATGTACAGTGCACACAATTTTCAAATGGCTACATCTTATTTTTCTACTTTTTAGTAGTTTTCCATTATAACTTTTTCTGGATGTACAAAGTATCAAACACATTCGTGCATGCACAATGTTCATTTCATACAAAATTGGAAGACCATGCAGAATAAGAAAATCTAGAGTAAAACAATGAGGAATAACAGTGGAAATTATTTGGAAATTATTGGTTTATTTCTGGATAAATGAATGTTTCTCTATTCTGTCCACTTATCCACATGTCCTTTGTCATGTATTGTATACATATTTGGTAGTAGGATGAAAAAGTCACTGATCTGGAAGTACATGTAGTTACATATACTGACTTGAAATTTAACCAAGGAGAAATGCTAGTTCACATCAGTTCATATCAGTTCTTTAGAATGTATTAAGATCCTATTGCTTCTGTAGGTACTTTATCTAAAATTTAAATTGCATATCCCATTGAATAGACATCCTGTGGACTGTTTTATGTCATCTCTGTTTATTGATTCCTGTTATCGTTCTTTACAATTATAATAAGAAACTTACGTGAGTTGAGCAGATTTAGCAAATAGAAGTGCAGAGAACAGGGAGTTTGCAAGTTGTTTACTCGCAAAATACGCAGGTGCAAGCATTTTACTGCCTGCTGGTGGCAGCAGACAGGGTGAGATCCATCATTCTCAAGCTACTCTTGCAAAGTAAATTATATCTTAAAATCCTATTTGGGCTAGTATGATTATTTCTGGCTCTGGAAAATTAAAATATAAATCCATGGTTGCATTTCCAGTAGAATCCTCTGTGCTTGAGAGCACTCAGAAAAGTCTTGGAACATCATGCCGTGTGAATGTTTTCTATCAGGAAAAAAAAAATAATAAACCCAAATGAACAACCAGAACTGTCAGTACATTCTTGTAGTACAAAATGAGTATAGCCCAGTCATAACGGTGCAGACAACAAAGACAATGCTTTGTGGGTTGTTTTGTTTGTTTGTTTGTTGTTGAGTCCAAGAAGTATACAAACCTGTTTATTCCCATGTACAAGTAGCTTTCTTAGCCGGAAGTTGCCATCCTTCTCTTTTGTGCCAGTCCACAGATAACTATATTGAGCAAGTTGCAATCTACTGTGCAAGTCATCTAGTTCTGTGATATCTGTTCTTCTAGTGCAAACTGGACAGAACCCATTGTGCAAGGCCAGCTTTGAGATGGTCTTTTTAGAGTATTGTAAGGTGATCTCTGCACCATTGTCATCTGTTTGGTTTCACTGAAAAATATTGTGTTTGGGCGACTCTTTGGTCTATTATCATAGAACCAGTCACACAAGAGCCAAAATCATCAGGGAAGGCAGGAAAAAAAAAGGTATCCAGAGAAAGTAGGCCAGAGGTCAGAGTCCTTGTTCCTGATGGCAGAACTCCAAGCTTTAAATCTCTACCCTTTCCTTGCCAAATCAGAGTCCACCTCCCACACAGAGAGACCTGATGCTTCAAGCCGTATCTTCCAGAATTTCTCTGCTGTTTCTTAAGTACAGTTGCAACAACTTCTAACCCACCTTGAATAGCCTTAGAATATAGGCAGATGTCTCCTGAGATAACAAACCACCATAAATAAACAGTGAAAACATCCTCACGATTTTATAGGTGATGCTGAATAGTATGGATTTTTTCCCCCCTCTGCTTGCCTGTAGGAAGTAAAGAGTTCTTCCTCCTAGCAATTTGTAGTTCAGCTTTAAAACACAATTTGTACCCATACTTATTTGCAATTTGGGGGATTGCATAAGTATCTTACTACTTCATTGTGTGGGACTTAGAAAAGTATGTCTTGAAAGATTAAGAAAGCAATTTTTTCTCCTAAAGAAGTTCAGACTGGCAGAAAGCACGAATATGTAGTTTTTCATGGACAGTGGCATATAGCTGAGAGTTTTCCTTTGCTACAGTAAGGATTAACTGTTCATGATAGAAAATATGTCAATAAACCACTTGAGCTATGTGAGTGAAAACTCCTACCTATCCATTTTTTGTTTGATGATTTTATGTTGTTTGTGGTTGTATTCTCTAAAACCTGAATATTCTGACATGTGGATGTTGATTGTGAGAGTACCATCAGGCAGGACACTGAATGTTTATATTTCACTAAACCTTCATTCTGGTGTTATGCTCTTGCTGATTTTTTTCTGATATAATTGTGCCACAAATTCCTATTTCTGAATTTCTGTTACTGTTACCTGCAGATAAGCTAACAGATAAGCTAAACCTCCTCATTTCACGGGGGTAAAGTGCCTCCTTTCACCTTGGCAGACCGTTAAGGTGCCATGACTATACGTGTTCAAGGTAGGACAAGCTCTCACATAGATTCACATAGATGAATTTATGGGGTAAGTGTAGAACAATTATACACTAACTCATGCTGATAAGCCGTGGTCTTAGGTGTTAACCTGCTAGAAGCTTTTTTCCTCCTAGAATGGACAGAATAATAATAATAATAAAGCCCCTCTTATTTCTGCTTGCGTCTTTTCCTCTTGTTTCACACAAGTTAAACTGTATTTTAGATTGAACGTCCTTTCTATTACTCTTATTACTTGCTTTTTTAGTATATTCACCAACATCTTTTTGTCTTGTAGCCATATTTAAGCTTCTCATTTTCTTGGAGCTCCTGCTGACCTTCTTTTATTTCTTTTTCCTCTGGCCTGTAGTCCTTGCATTTTGGCTTTATCTGTGCTTCTTTTCACAACACTGTCTGCTTTCTTTTATCTCCTGGTCAAATGCTTAGCTCTTGGAGTTTAAAAGCCACCTTCAAAAACAGGTTTGGGATCCTTTATCCCTGATCTTTCCAAGATATATGTGTTCTTCAAAGATTGAGTTTCTTTGGAAGAATCCAGTGCAACAATCTGAAGTTTTCCTGTGAAACATTTCAGTCACTTTTATAGCATCTTCAAGGCAATATCTGTTCAGAAAAAAACAAACAAACAAACCAAAAAACAACCAAAACCCAAACCAACTAGACAAAAAACCCCAAACAAACAAAATGCCAAAACAAACCAAAAACAAACAAACCCCCCTAACTTACTGGAAGCACTTTTTTTCGCGAACGCAGAGTACGAGAGTTTGGTTTGCCCTTAACACTATAAATAGCTCAGGTGTTGGTATGCACCTATATGAAGGGGATAAAGCAGCGGAGTGATTTCTCTTTTGTTTTATTTTTTGTTGTTGCTTTTGTTTTCCTAGTTATATTCTTCCATTGTAAAAGATTGTCCTAGGGGAACAAAGGTGCTTCCTTTTTGTTTTTCCTTCTTCCAGGATTGTGCTTTAAACAGTGCATGCCAGAACTATTGTTTCTCTCCTGGAGCACATATGGTATATAACATTCGTACAGAGCTACCCAAAGAATCAGTGTTAATGCTGAACTGCTAATATTACAAATATTATGTTAATATCTTATAGCTAGTTGAAGTTTTGAAGCAGTAATTCTGTGCCTTAAAGTTTCAGAACCATCAAAATTTGGTGTATCTGATCAAGTTTGTGGTAAAAGAAAGCAGTGTTATGTAACTGAGTGACTCAGAAGACTAAAAATGTTTGTGCCTGAATTTTCCATTTTCAGCTGTAACAGTCCTTGAAAACCTGGTTTCTTATTTCTTTCATTTTATTGACTTCTGTGAAGTTGGTCTTAGTTAAGCAATAATCAAAGAGAGATCAGAATCAGAGTTACTGTTTGTAACAGTGCTGGTAGATAGTCTTCGTACATATTACATACTTGTGGACTCATAAAAGTGCATGGGATTGAAACCTGAGAGAATTTGATACCGAAAAAATGCCTTGGACACTACCAGCGTTCTTGAAACTGATTTTTGAATTTAAAGTTATGTAATTGACAGTATTCTTACATTTGGCTAGAGTCCAGGTGCAAAATGAAATTGGACACCTGCTGTAACACTGTTTAGAGATGCCATTGATACTGTTTATCATACAGCTTTTCTCCCAAAATTTGTAAGGTAGAATGAGATGAGAAAATAATTTTTTGAATTGTATTCAGAAGACGGGTGACGGTGAAACCTGAGAGCTCTGATTACAGAAATAGTATTGTATGTGGAGAAAATGAAGTTGTCTGTCATTTAGTGTAATCCAGAAACAATAATTCTGCACCGGGGTTGGGGGAATACCTTTCTGATGCTTTGAGTCAATGATAAATGACCTTGTAAAATTGCACAATAGAAAAGAAGGGGTTAAAGCAACTGTACTCATTATCTTGGGTGATGGTGTCAATCAACTCTTAACACAGCATGACTGGATATCTATTTTTAGGTGACCAGTAAGTCAACATCAAGAGTCAGGATTTTATCCAAGCAGGGGTTGAGAGAGTTTGCAAAATAGTTGCTGAAGCCACGGTTCACACTTGTAGTATGAGAAGTCTCTTATTTTCATATATATTAAAAAATAATCCCCAAAAGGAAAAAAACTTTTTGCAGTACACAATTACTGTGATAATTGAATGTCTAACACAACTGAATGTACGCATTTGATAATGTATTATTGATATTAGATAGTACCAGGAACCAAAAAAAATAGAACAGAACCCTTCAGTATGACTCAGTACAAAAAACCAGTTTGTGCTCCAAAGAGTTTGGTCTGTTGCTATGAATCCCAAAATAGAGACAAAAAGCAATGGCTGTGGCATTCTTCTAGATAAGGCCTGGAAAATATTATATTTAACAGCTAAATTATTTATGGTTAAACTTTACATGATAGCGAGAATTTGCAGGGTCAGCTAGCCACAGGGTATTATCTCATATAATACAGAATACTGGTTTCCAAAATGGATCACGGTCTCTGGTCTCAGCACGTGCACGGTTCATTATTCCAAAAAGTGGCAGTTTCTTTTAAAAAAATCTTTATTTATTATAAGATAATTATTAAAATTTAGTGTAACAAAGCTAGTTTTGGAAATCACAGCACGTTTCATGGCTATTTTGATCTATTTTATCACTAGAATGAGGGCTGGGACAGCTTTAATGCCTGAAGTTGCATTGTTGAGTCTGACATATTAATATTGTGTCCTGAAGAATTCTTCAGGTAGATTCTTCCTTCTTTCTTCCTCTTTTCTTTCTTTTGTACTGAGAGACTGAACATCCAGCATCACACTACCTGTAACACATATAATACTGTCTTAATTTAGGGAAGAAGCCCAAGATGATCTTGAATGATCACTAGAGAAAGATAGAAGACTTGCATTGTAATTAGAGGTTGGCTGCAACTGACATACTTTGTACAGTACGTACGAGAGGAAAAGAAATCAGTGTTTGAAAATGGGCTAAAATAACCTTGCCTAGTTGTTCTTGTCTGATCTGTTATGAGGTCGCATTGTTTGATACAAGTAATTAATTTCTCAAAATCGTCTTCCATAATAAAAAGGACTGAACTTCTTTAGCCTCTGGATAATTTTTACTGAAACAATGTTAAGATTTCTCCTAACTGATTAGCACGTATTTGTAATGAAACTGGAGCATGAAATTACATTGAAACATATTATTCTTATTTTCCTTTACTTTGAGATAAGACTTACAGTACTGGTTTTGAGATAACTCCCAGGAAAAAGAGGAGGACTGGTTGGAAGTTTGCAGTGAAATTTGTTTGCATCAGAACACTTTGTTTTTAACTGCCAGTATTTAAGGAAAAAAAAGTTTTCTTTGTTCTTTTCTGTTTTGAAGGAGAAAAGGATTTTTTTTTAGTGGTCAGAAAAAAGCAAACTAAAATAACAGCTGAAATCCGGATAAAATGAAATTTTGAACAAAGAAAGCTGTTGCCTTCCCCTCTCCTCCCCTGCCCTGAATAACGTTAAAAGCAATTTAATGGATCCAAGAATTTGAAGAGGTTATTTATGGGAAATTTTTGATGGGAGGATTTTTCTATCTCATGTTTACACTTGTGGATCAAGTCTCGTAGAATCATTTAGCCTTCAGTTAAAAATATCCTGATCCCAGCCACCAGGTAAATATACAATTAAAGAAGCAAACTTAAACTGGGGTTCTGTGAGTGATTTGAAAAGATATTTTCAGGTAGCTGGAATTAAAGTAGTGGTTTTTAGTTATTAATAGATGTTGAGTTTTACCCTGAGTTTGAAATAAGGAAGCTCCCTTTAATGCACAATTGAAGTAAAATTTAGTCTTGTAGAATAAGGGGACCTCCATCTATTTCAGCAGCAGCAGCTCCTAGAGAGGTACCAAGCTATTATAGTTGTGTTTAGAGAATTAACAGTAATCTTGGTTGGAGGTGGAGAAGGTTGGTACTAACATGCTGCACCACTGGCTTGGTGGAGACCTTGTGCCTGTCAGTGGACAAACACTTCAAGAAAGCGACACACACAGATATGAAATGAAATGCCATGTCAGTAAATGGTGGTTTTTCAGAGAGTGGAAATAATGTTTGGTATTTTGATGGTGAATAACTTTTCTAAAACCTTCTCATTGATTGAAGAGTTTAAGATCATGTCCATACAAATGTGTACAAACAACTACAGATTCTTTCTGCTCTCCTTCCTGACTAGACATGGGTCAGACTTGAAAATGCAGTCAAGGACCTGTGGTGGTGTAGATGTAAGCAAATAAGCAGATCCTCTATGAAACAGCTCTGAATGTTCTCACCTGTGTCTCACTGTCTCTGTGCATGAGTAAAGACCATTTAAAATCCAGCTAAGACTAATCTTGAATTTGTTGTCTTCCAATTAAAAAAATTATTCACATTTGGAAAAAAGAATGGAACAAGGGGCCATCTTCTTGCTAGAATAATTATTTTGCATCCCTTACCATCTGACTTTTGTAGCTGGTGAAGGGAAAAATTATGTTATGACTGTAAATGCTTTGCTCACTATGACCGCTAGAATGACAAAAATGGCCTTATCCCAGGGAGATTAAAAAATATCACCCAAAACCACAAGCCAAAACCCAATAACTACCACTTAAATGTATGTTGAAGAATCAGCATGTGAAAGTTGCCACTGTGTACATCTTCTGTGTACCGCTGATGTTCTGGAGTGAGAATGAGGACAACAAAAGCCTCAGGTGGTGTAGGGCAGTTAGCTAATACAGGATGCAGAAGTAATGATGCGTTAATATGAAGCAGCTAATTTGTCTTTGTCCATCTTAATGCTAATCTCTTTGCACCACATCATCTCCCAGTCGCTGTTCCTTACTGCAGGGCAAACCTGTGCTGAATCAGAAATGGCCAGGAAACACAACTATTCATCCCAACGTATTTGATTCTTTGAATGCGTTGCTCTATCTGTATGAGTCTGGCACTACACAACTGTTTTCAATGTCTGTACATGTAGTGTAGAATTTTTTGCTGACATGCCTTATAACAGCTGTCTAATGGGAATATTTCCAGCTACTCTCTCTGCCTTTTTTGTATGTGAGAACATAAATGATATGAGCTGGAAGTATATAAATTTTATGCACTGTTTTAGGCAAGTCTTCACTATACATCACAGTGTTCAGGTTTTTACATAAGCATATCTATATTGAAATGGATTTATATCAGGGACTTGGAGTTCGTTGAAGCAGCTGAAGACACTGAATAAACAGAGACCTTGAGAGAGGTGGATTCAGGTCAGTTTGCTGTTTGAAATTTTCAGTTATGCTTTCTTTAAAAGAAAGTTGTTTACAGGCTAAGGTCCTTTGTTGAGTTGTTCCTGAAAGGAAGACCTGAACAGTGTCCTGCTTGGATCTTCCGTGTCCTCCTTTGGAGGTGTGTGTGCAAAACCCATGGCAAGTAGAACAGCTGAAGCACCCTCTTAGGTATATAAAGTTATTGGGCAAATGACTGAGACCCTGAGAAGATTTGTTGTCTACCATTTTAAAGGCCTTTGGACAAAAAGCACGTAGGAAATGTAATGACTGCTTCCATTGACAAGGGTTGGGCTCCTTTTGAAGAACGAAGAGACCTAGGTTGTGAAAACCAGCAACATTGTAAGTTTCTGGATAGCATGGTCATAAAGTGGTATTTTATGACCTCCATGCTATCCTCCTACATCACCATTTTTCAAGGCTGAAAGTCTCATCCTGCTCAGTTTTCATTTGAACAGAGGCAACGACATACGCCTGTTTGTTCTTCAAATTGCCTTTTTTGAACCCTTTTCCAGCTTGCAATTTTGAACCTTTTTCCACATGCAATTAGGACTGCTTGATGTTGGCTTTGGTTTTGATTTTTTGTTTGTTGTTGTTGTTTTGTTTGTTTGTGGGTTTTTTGTTTCACTATTTTTCTTTTTCCCTTTTTCATACACATAATCTCGTTTTTGCCTATAATGGGTTTAATCTGGTTTGGTTTAAATTTGTCCCAGGTACTTCAATACCTTCTGCAGACTTTTCCACTGGATGGTTCACACATTTTTTTCAGGTCGTTTATCAGTTTATTGAGAACAACAGTACCTGGCAGAGGTTTTTGCGAAAATGTGCTTGTGATCTCTGTCTCCATTTGTTCACTGTTCCACTGTCCATTTATTGCTATTATTTTCATCATTTTACTCATTTTTTTTTGTCCATTCAAGGACCTTCCTCCTTATCCCATGGCTATTTAGATTCCTTTAGCTTTTGGAATTGGGTCTTGTCAAAAGCATTTCGTGATCTGTTTGGAAAACTCCAATAGGAGTTCCTCTGAAAAATGGTACTTTTTCAGGTATTGTTTCATTCTGCTACAGTTTCTACTATTTTTCCTGGTATAAATGTCAGGTGGGAAGGTTCTCCAGAACCTTTCTCTAAAAACTGATATCCTAAGAGCCAAAGTTTCAAGTGAAAGGTCATACACACCAAAATCAGCAATTTGGCTATTTCACCTTTGGCTTCTTGCAGATTACCTGTGTATATAATGCTTAGACCTTGTGGTCTGTCTGTTTCATCAGGTCTCTTACTACACCATCGATTTCAGGTAGATATCTTTTGCTAAATTCTCCAGTAGAATTTCCACTTGCCCTGATTTGCTACAGTAATTTCCGATTTCTAGCTAAACACTTGCCTTGTAAGTTGTATGTTTTCCTTCACCTTTTATTAGAAAGAGAAACAACAGCTACCAAAGACCATGTTGGGTCATTGCAGTGCCTTAAACCCTGATTTATGGATGTAATCAGGAAATCAGACATCCATGGTGGGATTTCAGCAGTTAATCATTGGTGGTCTGGCTTTGCTGCCATTAAAGCCTTGGGGGTAGACATTTTAATGGACTTTAAGTTATGTTAAAATTTTTAATAATAATTCACATTAACGTTCAGGCTTAATATTGGTATTACTTTGCAAAGCTCTTTGGTCCTGCAGGAGTTCAGGTATCCTTATACTCCCTGTCAGATATAACTTATAAGAGTCTACACACATCAAATAGGGTGGCCAGCAGGGCAAAATAATTTTTTTTTCCCCCTTTCTGTCCATTCTGTTCAGATTTTTAGGTGTGATTGTAGGATAATTGTAAAGGAGGTATTTTTGAAATGTGTTCACACAGAATAATATGAAGAGAAAAACCTAAATGGTCTCTGTTAGAATTCAGTACTTTGGAACCTTTTTGAAATGGCAATATTTCTTAAATCATGTGGGAAATCAGCAATGGAATTGGTGTAGTGTGGATAGTTTTAACGTGATATTAAATTCAAGTTGCTCTATATGTAGTTACTGACATGATGTATTTCATTTTTTGGTGTACTGACACAATTTATCTTCGCAGTAGATACAGTAGATTGCATTTTCAAGGAAAGATGTAGTGAGCCTCAGTGAGCCTGAGACTATTGAAATGGAAAAGAAATGGAAATGGAAATATAACTTGGCTGTGTAAGATATTAATTTTGACTGTGTCTGTTTAAGAAAACTCAACATCAATAATAAATGAGCTCATTAAATCTGTTGTTAAAATTTATATAATCAGATTTCAAAGTCAGCAAGCAGACAATTATTTAATGATAGACTTTCTCTGGGTTTTTTGGGCCATTTTGGAGAATGAAACAAATTTTTTCATTGACAGACAGGAGGCTATATAGGGCTTATGGCTGATTTTAACAATATGTGACAGCAAGAAAAATTAGAGCTCATTAACATTCACTCGACCCAGTGTCTGCACCACTGATCAATGCTTGGAATACTGTATGGGCTTAAAATGCTTAATGAATCTTTGTTTGACAGTAACAGACTGCTGCTGGAGGAAAACGTGGATGATCTGATAGCTGGCAGTGTGAATATGGCCTGCACTTCATAAACGAGGAAAATGTGAATAATTGGGGAGTAGAATGAGTGAGAGATGTTTTTCCAGGCTTGTGGTGATTGATGAACTGCATTGTGGTTGACACACACATTCTACATTTTGCATAAAAGTGTTAGCATCTGATTGAGCGAAAAACCAGGGGAAAGTGAGATTGCCTATGTGATTAGTGGAAGGTAATCAGCCATCTGTTAGGCATAATGCACTTACTAAAGATGAAGATAGAAAGCATATGTGTGCATGTGCTTACACAGGATCTCTCACCTTTTATACAAGTATCCATGAAAATATAGACCTGTATATAAAGAACTAAAAAAAAGGCAAAAAATTACTCTCAGTCTATTTTTTTCTCCCACCAGAAAGACTGCAAGCCTTGTAGCAGTGTCATGTAGTTCATAAATGTGACCTTTCTGCGAAATGAACCAGTAGCTTCAGAAATGACAGAAACAAGTAATTTGATGGGGTGTGGGGTTTTTTTGTTTGTTTGTTGTTTTTTGTTGTTGTTGTTGTTTGTTTGTTTTAAATAATGGCATCATCGTAACTCACTCTGATTCTCATGAAAAAAATATGGCTATGCCCTGAAAATATTGAGAGATGAAGTTTTTATTAGGCTGTTCCAGTGCCTCGCCTCCCTTACAGTAAAGAATTCCATCTTAACATCTGATCTAGATCTACCCTCTTTCAGTTTAAAACCATTACTCCTTGTCCTATCACTATGCTCCCTGATAAAGATTCCCTCTCCAGCTTTCCTGTAAGGCCCGCTTTAGGTACTGAGAGGCTGCTATAAGGCGTCCCTGAAGCTTTCCCTTCTCCAGGCTAAAGAACCCAAACTATTTCAGCTTGTCCTTATAGGGAGGTGCTCCACAGCCCTCTGATTACCTTTGTGGCCCTGCTCTGGATCAGCTCAAGCAGGTCCATGTCTTTCTTATGCTGACGACCCCAGAGCTGAACCCAATAAGCAAGTCTTCCCTTGCACATGGTCAGTAATCCACAAAGCAAAATCTACTTCTGATCAAAAGTATTTTGACAAGTCCTATCAACTCCTGAATTGCTTAAAGTAGGTACGTCTGTGAGGTTTGCTGTTGTTGCTGCTGAGCCTTGTTGTTTGCTATTTAATGTTTCAACATTAGAACTTCATACAAACACCCCTGTGGTGGGGATTTTCCTACTTTCACATCCAGAGCAGGAGGGTGACCGAAGCTGCTCTCTCGGCACCTTGCCAGTGCGTTTCATGGGTCACAGCAGGCGTGACAGGGGAATTATGTCGCTTTGCCACAGTTGCGGAGGAGCTGGGGGAGGGATGGTGGGGTGGAGCTTGCTGGATCTCCAGTGGTTTCAGGAGCGCTCCTGTGAATGCGCCGCTTCAGTGCCAGCTTGCTCGGGGAGCCCGGGAGGACCTTTCAGTTTTCCTTTCTCTCAGCAAAGTTGGATGATAATACCTGTTTATTCTGCCAAGAAACAATTTAATGAATCTGTGTCCTAGTGTTCTGATTCAGTAACTTCCAGCTGCAACAGTTTCTCCTTTCAAGTATTTGTGGGTTTTTTTAAAGCTTTCCCAGACCTTGCTAATTAGTATCCGCAGTGCATTTTATTACCTTTGTAGGTTTGTTTTTTTCATTAAGAATGTGGAAAGAATGATCTATTTTAAAGTTTCTCCACATATTCTTACTTGAAGTGTTGCAATTTGTGATCTGGCAGAAAGAAAAGGCTTCAAAGGACTTGACTTTAGGAGCAACTAGGATTAAAGAGGC
Source organism: Pampusana beccarii (assembly GCA_013399365.1). Taxonomy (NCBI): domain Eukaryota; kingdom Metazoa; phylum Chordata; class Aves; order Columbiformes; family Columbidae; genus Pampusana; species Pampusana beccarii. The sequence goes on along the minus strand of VWYH01004525.1, from coordinate 104,066 downwards.
ATTAGCCGTAATGCTGGAGAGCCAGCATATAGAGTCAAGCACATCGTGACAAAAAACAGGTCAGCAGGTTCCTAATGGATGCTAATTGCAAATTCAGTGTATCAAAGCTACATCTACGCTCTGCATGCAGTGTGGGCCAGCTTTTGTTTCCTTCTGCAGGAGCATGTTTTAATTTCTCTCTGCTAATTGCTTTAATGTCCTTACTAGAGCTGAGTCATGCTGAAAAACGTGTACAGACTGCCAGCTCCCTACTTTCACATCCAGATTTTTTTTTGTTTGTTGTTTTTGGTTTGTTTTTGGTTTTTTGGTTTGGTTTTGGTTTTTTTTTTTTTGGTGTCATTTAGTGATTAAGGACCAACTATCTTGCTGGTAGGCACGTTTATTTATTAATGACAAATATGCAGAAATAAGGACCACATGTGCTTCACCAAAATTTCATTTTCAAGAGGAAAAAATGTAAAGAATACACTTAAATGAATAAGTTTCGGCTGTTAGAACAGTTCATTTATACGCTTTAAAACTGTGGCTATGAGCAGCAGTGTCTAAGGGAAGAAATATTTTCGAATTCAGTGTTTTGTTTAGTGATTTATTTTGTGTATGTATGGCAAGGGTCAAAGTTGAAAAACAAGTAGTGAAAATACATGGATTTGAAAAATACTCAGCATCCTGAAATATTAATTTCATAATGTCTTGCTGCAGAGCTTTTTGGTTGACACTTTTTAATTCCAAAGTGTTCAACTAAAAGAGTTGGAAAATATACAGCAGGCACTAAGAATGACTGAAATCTTCTTTCATTCCCTTTCCTTGAATGCACTGATGAAAAATTTTCTCCTGAAGTGCCAAATTAATATTTACTAGCTTAATGCCAGTTCTAAATATTGTTTTTTTGCGGATGATAGACATACAAAACATAATTTACTAAGTAGTGGCAGGGTGGGAAATAAGATGAAATTAACATTAAATGGAATTTTTTTTGTCCTTCCTGGCTGTGGGACTGATGTTTGGATACTTTGCTTGTGCTCTCACTGCCTGGAGGAGTAGTCTCTGAATGCTGAGAGTCTGATGGAAATATTTAGGAATATAACTCAGTAGTCGAATTGTAGATTATGTAATAGTGAAAGGCACTCGTTTATTTTCTGCAGTCTCATAGCTATAGTGCTAAATGCTAAAATTCAGCCTTCATAGAAAAGAAAGTCAAACTGTAAAAATGTGGAGTCCTGCCCAAATTCATATCTGCATAACTGAGCTATTTTGGAGTCTAAACACTATTTAATAGGAATACAAGCGGAAGTTGTTAAAATGTAAAACACACTGGTTATAACAAAATAAAAACAGGTTTTAAATGACTGACTTTTCATAATTCTCTTGATGTAGACTTACTGAATATCACTTACAGTTGCAAAATATTGAAGAAAGTAAATGCTGGTATAAGTTTTAAATTTTATGTCAAAAGCATGGATGTGTCAAATTTAGGTCTCTCCTGCTGAAATAAAGTTTCCATAATGGTTGTAGACACTCAGCTCCAAACCAGGTGCATGCTGTTAAACAGTGAGGTTTTCTTTTCTGGGGCTCATGGTTTAAGCAGCCTTATGTATTGCAAACAGAGTGTACAGAGAAAGAGGTACAAAGGAAGATGTTTTACTTAATTTTTCCAGTGAACCTTGTAATGTTATATTGATGACACAGCTTGTGGGCTTTCATAAAGCCACTCTTGTAAAATGTTGTTTTCATTTTAGATACGTATTTTTACATTTAGAGTTCTTATCTGTAAGTTTTGATAGAGTTGTTGCTTATTACAACAGTTCTTAATCTGACGAAACTACAAGAATTTAAACTCCCAAATGAAAATCTGCCTACTATAGGTCAACCAGGTGTCCTCAGTTGTTGCTTCAAATATGCCTTCAAAATTTTTGTTGTATGTGATCAACAGTCAAGTGGACAACTGGGAAATTTGAATAAAGCTTGAGATATTTTGTGTTTAGTCACGAATTTCAGGCCAAGGAGTATGTTCTAATACATGCTTGTTTACAAATGCCAGTCCTACATGAACTTGCAGGGGTCAGTAAAGTTCTCCTGCCTTTTGTCAATGCTGAGTTTATTTATGTTGCAGTTACAGAAAACCAGAAGATATTTTTCAATAATGAAAACTGTCACTTCCAAGGTGATTGTCTACAATGCGAGAAATGCAATATTTATAATTTTCTCAAATAACTTGTTTGTTCAAATCAATAAAGTTAAATTGAAAAATCTATTTGTTCTTGAACTTCTAGTGTAGATTTGCAGGGTGAAGAATTTATTTAGAAATATGATACCTCTCAGACATTGCCATTTACTCCCTGTCTTGTGAACATTTCTGTTGCAAAATTTGGTCTCATTACAGCAGTCTCTCTTCTTTTTATCTTTGCAGCTATTTTGGAAAGTTTTATGGTGTGGACATTCCCATGTTAGCCATGGATGTAGCACTTTCTCCCATGAGGACACAAGAACTGGATCCCATGCCGTCTGATGCATCTCCCATGCTCATAAACATGACTCCCACAGTGGAACAAGAAGGGGAAGAGGATGTCATGAAGGAGCTTGATTCTGGGCAGCAGTATGAAAAGCCTCCTCCTCTGCACACTGGGGCTGACTGGAAGATTGTTCTCCACTTGCCAGAAATTGAGACCTGGCTTCGGATGACGTCTGAAAGAGTCAGGGATCTGACCTACTCTGTCCAGCAGGACTCGGATAGCAAGCATGTAGATGTGCATCTAGTACAGCTGAAGGTAGGATGGATTTTATATTGCAGATTTTTCAGTGAAGGTGGTTCGCTCGACTCTCGTACTGGTAGAGTAAATAAAAGGGCTTTTCGTAACTGCTGCAGCATGTCTGACAGCCTGTGTTAAAAAGTGAACAAATAATTTTAAATGGAATAATAGAAACTGTACCGTTCTCAGATTTTTTTCAACATTATTTACTCATTGCTTAATTCAGCAGTCCAATATAACACTAACAGTAACCTGACTGGACATCTCAGAAGTGCCAAGAGATATTCCCATTGATTTTAATGGGCTTCAGTACCTAAAACTCACAAATTCGTGTCCCAATAAGCATGGCAGCTCATTTGAAAACTAAGCGAGTTTCAGAGACAGTAGGATAGAAAGCTGGTCTAATGTCTGCCTTTCAGTCATGTAAAGGTTATGTTGAAGATTAAACTCAGGTGAGACTAAATGTGTAGATTTTTTTTTCAGATCAGGGTTTTGGTAAGAAATACGAAGTGTTAAGGTTTGGACAGTCACAGCCAATAAATTAACCATTTTTTCCCCCAGCAAGAAAACGCGTTAGCAAGCCTGGACTTTGTTCCCCAAAAATCTGTTCTGTGTAAACTAGAAGAGTAACAATCTCCCTTCCTCCAACCCATCAACTGAACACAAGTATCTTTAAACAGTTATATCTGTCTTGGTCCCATTTTTAAGTTTTGGTGTTGAATCTTTAAAGATACTAAAGAAATCCAAGGTGAAATTCAAATAAATAGTGTCTGGATCTGCATGCGTATGTTGATTTGCGTGGCTTGGTTTGCTGCAGCAGTTAACACAGCTTTTGAAGGCAGCAAACAGTCTCCAAAAATAGCAGGCAAACGTTATCTCTTCAGACTGAGCTGTCTTCAGAGCTGAATTCTGAGGGCTGGGTATGTGAACGTAGTCTTCCTTCATACTCGCCATGATGGTATTTTATTTGTGCTTATTTTAGGACTGGAGCTGTAAGCCGTCTTAAAATACCACTCTGTGTGCTAGCACTTACCATAGAGCAATTGTACCATAATCAGTCCTAACCAAGTAGAAAGCTGATCTTGATGTTTTTATGGTCCTGCCACTTCTCTGAAAGATTTGGGGTAGACATTGCCAGCTTTTGATGGGAGAACGGACTATGTCCACAGCATGCAGTAGGTTTTTAACAAATACGCCTGAAAAGTATGTCTGCAGGCAGATGACATATCTTGCTGGACTAGGTGCCAGTTCTCTATCTGGAATTGCTTGTGGCTGTATCAGCACAGTGCTGAGCTGAAACTGAAGAGCTGTGGAGCTTGTGGGTGGTGTTTGCAAACAGCTTTGGGCTGGCTCAGAGCACAAGCACAGCTGATTCGTGCTTGCTTACAGAATGAGAATATTTTGTGCATATAACTCACTCTCACACATCCACTAACATTTTCGTTTCCAAATGGAGGTCAGTTTATGAATAGCATTCCTCATAGTTTTCTCATTTTTAGAGTTTATTGATGAAGCAGCAAGCATTAATAGTTCGTAAAATAATTTCCTAAATTTTTTTTCCATGTAAGCAATCACTGTAGCACCTGGAAATTGTTTGGGACTAGGAAGAGTACAAATGAATACAAATGTAAAAAAAGACAAAAGAATAACATGGAGGAATCTCAGTTTATCTGTAATTATCTGGCCTGTCAGCCTGAGTAGGCCTGTCATTGAGGCTGTCAAATATTCAATGTACAGACCCTAGAGTCACAGGGAAGTGCTCTTTTTCTGTATGTTTATACACATCTGTATCTGTCTGCATGCACAATAGTGCCTTGCATTTGAAGGTATTATTAAAATATTTGATATGTTTTTATTTTTTAATGAAGAAACATAAAAAGAAAAAGGTTTCAAAAAGATCTGTAGTAGTAGTAAAAAATGCAGCAAAATCTTAACAAACACATTAGGCATACAGAACTTCTGTAACCTGCTTACCTTTAAACCTGTAAACAGACAAAAGAGAAATAAGAATGTAAAAGCAAGTGTTGTGGAAGTGCTTTTGTTTGGACTGTAGATATATTTTAAATTGTTCATCCTTGTATCCTCTTGCATTGTATAACTTAATGGTAATCAGCTAAGCAAACAAAACAAAAACAAACCACCAAAACCCAACAAACCCCAAACCCACAACCTCACACAGATCCTCTATTTTTATTTGTTCTATGTGCTCTGATAATTCTCCTTGAGGTGCTGCTTTTAGCTGATTTGGGTCCTTCTGGAGTTGTGCTCAGACTTGACACAGGGTTCAATGTGAAGCTTCACCATTGTCAGAAGACTGGAAAAAATATTTCATATGTCTTTCAAGCAATACATAGTTTAGTATTTACTCTTTTTTTTTTTTTTTTTTTTTTTCTCCCCGCAACAGCAGGAGATGGTTGATTCATGTTCAGCTTGTGATTCACTGTAATTCCCAGACACCATTGCTACACTATGGGTTTTTTACCTCTCTTATCTATTTTATTGGTGAAATTTTGCGTGTAGGAATTTGCCTTTGTTCATTATTGAACTTTTAAAAAAATCTCACATTTCTCAAATGTGTCCATGACTTTTTCATGGTCTGAAATTTCTGGTATGTTTGAAGTATATCCCTAAAGCACACATATTGTCGTCATCTGCAAATTTAAGAAGCCTTTTCTATACTCCCTTGTCCAAATCATAAAGACAAAAATGAATGGTACAGACTCAGGCTAATGGTCTACAACAATAGTTTCTGAATGTAATTTTTCAACTGCAAATGTAGAAGTAAGGCAACAATTTTTCGTTTTCTCATAGTTTGTTTTCCGCAGCCAGGAGAGGTCCAATTCCATTTTCAGACAGCTTTCTATTCATTTTGGGTGCCTAAAGTTGATTTCAGTTGACTCATGGTGATAGGGCTGATTTGAGGATCCAGGCCACAACAGGCTTTTTGTGTTATTCCTTGGAAAAATTGCTCAGCAAACAGATCATCTCTTCTCCTGTGAATATTTGTTCTGTGTTTCTGTTGCAGATCTGTCTGTGCTTCTGCTCTTCCTGTAATCAAGTGTTATTTCTTTTCTGTGGCTTGTCCCCTGGAGATTTTGGTGTTTGCTAGCAGTCTCTTTTTGTGCTATGTGACTTAGGGCTTTACTAGTCACCACTGATCCTTTGAAAATACTTGTTTCTCTCACTTTTGCAATGCCCTTTCTGAGAACTAGCCATGCAGCATGAGTGGAAGGCTTGTCTTATGTTGTCCCTTGGGAAATTTCCTGGAAAATTCAGCTTCACATGAGTGCTTCAGTAAGCTAGATGCATGAATCATGACTCTCTGGAGTCCAGAATGCCTAATATTAGCTATTTATCTGGTCATCACTTTTAACTCAAGCTGTGCTGAGATACATTTACATCTCTCTAACACATTCAGTGTAGTTGTCACCAATTGCAAATATTGTGAAAGAGATGAAAAAAAAAAATTTTACTGCAGGCAAATGTAAAAGTGTTCTCTCTGTCCTTGTATTGTGTTAACCTGCTGAGATGCTTTCATGATCCATTTAGCTTTTTTATTCTGAATAAAATGTGCTCGCTTTTACAACAAATTCTTTCTTGGAATCCTCCTGAAATCCAGCTTGGATTCAACTCCCATTCTTCTGCTTTACCTTATATCCTCTAACCCTCTCAGGGAAGGGTCTACTGTTTTAACTCATTGATGACTGCTTTCTATCTTTTTGAAGAAAACTGTAATTTTTGAATGATGTAGTATAATCTTCTGTATTTGCAACGTCTGTTAACTTCTAACTTTTTGGGGAGTAAAGCACTCCACCACTACTTTCTGGCTTAAATGCCTGGACAATTTGTATTGACATAGAAACAAACACATTTTATGCTATGATAATATCTTTGGATCTTTGCAGACCACCGAACTTTTCTCTCTTTCCAAGTAGAGAGACTTCAACCATCTTTTGCCAGGATACCTGGGTCAATCTCAGACGTCTCTTGACTGAATCTTTCGTCTTTCCTCCTAACTCCTACAACAAAATTTTCATGAATTTCAGATAGAGGTCAAATATCATCCTTTTGCTATCACTGTTTCCACTTTTTTGGGGATGGGGGAGCAAAGTATTTTTAGTTGCTTTTTTCCTTGTACTTAAATTCTGGATAAGAGAAGAGTGTAAAGAATTATCAAAGTAAGTTATTAAAGGGTATTAGTTTCCAATATATCTGCAGTTAGATATAGGTTATTGCTTTTTTTCATTCAATTACAAGCATTTTGAAAAAAATGTAAAATCAGGGTACTGTAGAAGTCTTTCACTCTCATCTCCTTCTTTTGAATTCAGTAGCTTTTATTGAATAAATACTGAATGATGAAGGCTGGACCAAACGACTTTTCTGAGTATTTTTCAACGTTTTTTTCCTTTATCAGTTCCTTTCAAGAGCAAAAATCAATATTTTTTTTCAGGTTTTAAAATTAGTCACTCAAAATATGGCTGAATTTGGAAGATAACTTCACTAAGTTCAATTTCTTGCAGTTTGGAACTCAGAACTGTCTTTATCATAGTCTGTAAAAGGACTTATCCAATGCCAGCAACACTGCTGAAGTATCTCATCTACGACATCTTTCTGTAGCATTATAACCAAGGTTATACTTTCTTCTTGCCTTTGGTTTGATGACTCTCAATGGCTCTATTATTCTGTGGCTTGTGTCAACGTACCTTGCTTCTGCAGTTGAGCTTTTCAGCTATGCTATCTAAACCACCTTCACCTAGGTGCACAGGTGAATTTTTCCTAGAGTCCGAATCTCTAGACTGTACAGACAACTGTGTATTATAAGAGAAACTGGAGAATCATTAAGACTCATCATGTTACCATATTTGATTTTTTACAAATGGTCACAGAAAATGCTAGTGACAACCTTTACAGAAGGATGCGTAGATGAAGGTCCTATTGGAAATATTGCTTAGACTGCGTTATCTTGACAGAAGTTAGCTGCAAGAGAACACTCTTATACTCAACAAGTGAAAATAAAACCTTAATTGGAGAAGATGACTGCAACTCTGTTCAGCTGTTTTGCTTGCAGGCGAGATATGATCTTGATACTTCAAGTGAAGGGTTGCTGTGCAGATTTATGAGGGCTGTTATTCAAAAGAGGTAAAAGGAATTAATTAAATTCACAGAGAGATTTCTGAGAAGAATTCTTGGACATGTTTAGCAGTTAAGCTTCATGAATCAAATTTCTCTGACAAATAGTTTTATACCTTCCATGTGTGGGTGTATGAATGGTTATAAAAGTAGACATCTGATTATAAACTATGGCATATAGCTCAGTAGAAACAACTTCAAAGACACACTATTAAGTTTAGGTCTGAGGATCAACAAGTTGTTGCACATAAATTTGTGGAAGTATTGTTATATGCAGAGTCTCAGGTCTAGCAAATACGTTGAGAGCCAGTAATTTGATAATTATTTGATTTTGGCACTGTTAACAATTTTATACTTAAGTTTCATATGAAATAAAATTAATTTAAGCATCACTGAAAGGCAATTCAGATAACAAAAATGAACATTTAAGTGTTATCTGTGTGATACAGTATGCCTAGTCTGAAATGTGATTTGTGAGTTTTTGAGAACTGTTTTAAATTGTCTATAGCTAAAGGATAAAATGTGCACACTAAAAACTCCTAAAATGAGAATGAATTATAAATGCAGGGAAAATGTAACTTATTTCATGCTGAACTCGTTAACGTCCTAAAGCTGTAGGACTGTGCATCTCAAGGGGAATCTCTTAAACTAATGACACTTGATACATTTCAGTCTCCTTAATCCTGTTAAAGCTGTAAACAAACTTCTCTGAGAAAATTAATCTAAGAAGTTGAAAGTCTGAAGGAGCTTGAATGTTTCAGTTGAATGGTGAGGGGGAGGAGAAATATTCTCTGTGGTATCAACAAGCATAAGTAACTCCAAAATTACTGAAGAATTTCTTAAAGAGTATTTTCTTGAAATAGTTGAGGTTTTAGTGTCTACTACAGATTTAAAGCAATTCAACAGTTATTCAGAATCTTCAAATTCTTTATTAACTTCAAATATTGTGTACAGCAACAAATATAGAAAAAAAAAGCTATTCACATCTGTTTAGCGGACGCATAGTTCTGAGTATCAGGATTCCTTTACTCCAAATTTAATTTAGTAAGAAGACTTTAGCTCATGGTTGGTTCTTAACATATGGGATATTTCTGTGTTAGATTAATTATTTCAAGGAAAATATATATAAAATCACTTTGCTCTTACATATATACATATATTTTTTTTCCCCCAATCCAACTCAAAATATCATCTCATGACAGGTGATATATTTGTGAAGCACTGAAACACCAAACAGTAACCTGACTATAAACATAGCAGGTATTACACTGTTTTTTTTTTTTGCATAGAAATTCCAAAGATTTTACAGTCTCTGTAGATTACAATCTAAGTAACTGCGGATGTGACTTTTTTTTTTTTTTTTTTCTCCAGATGGTTTAATACAAATAAAACATAAGCAAAAATATGCTACCTGACTGGCTACAAATCAAAACCAACTTTACTTATGGAAGAATGGTGAAAGACTAGATAATGAATACATTTATCTATATGGAACACTGCCAGTGGAATATATTTACATAAACACAGAAAATATGTTAATGTTACGCTGGTATTATGAATGCTTTTTTTTCTGAAGGGGAAGGGTTAGGCTTAAGAGCACGTTCTAGCTAAGAGTCTAGTCAAATGCTAAATTTATTGCTCACTCATCCCAACAACCTCAGTGGGGCAACTTCATATGCCTTGATTTACCTACTGTTTAACCAATGGGTAGTAGGATTTATTTGGATAAAGACAGATTTGTTGTGAATAATTTTTTTCAAACTGCTTGTAGGATCTGTCATATTTCTTATATTCAAGTTATTTTTTAGACAAAATATATTATACACTCCAAAAATGTTGGGCTCTTGTAAGGAACTCTAAAGGAGCAAATGATGTACAACAATATATATCTATAATGATAGCTTGATACACCTCTATATTGGCAGAACATATTTTCTATACGTACTAGTTCTATGCTTTGTAAACACAAGATTTCATATACAATTTAAAGGAAGCAATTGGTTGGTTAAGAAGTTGTATTCTTTTTTAGTTTGCCTCTGAACATCTTGGTGGAATCACAGCTTTCAGTAGGGCAGTTGAGTGTAAATGCTGCTAAATACAGATTAACTGTTCTGAAGTTGGACTTTGCAGAGGCTGCTCTATACTTACAGTCCAGGCTTGAACACCAAACAGGTGATTTTATTAACTTTTCTTCTGAGTAGTGAAGCGTGCGCCAACAATTTTATTTTAAATTGTAGATTTTCCTCTGTGCACATTCTCCTATTTGGAAAAAAGCCAGAATGGAAAACATAGGTTTTGTAGCTTTTAGGCTAAATTCTCTTCTGCCTGCAAGGAACAAAACCACTTTTTCCATGTCACTCAAAAATTCCACTAGTCTCGGCTATATGTTATCAAACATAAACAGAAGCTAATGCTCTATTCCATTAATATATAGAGGGCAATCCTGGAGGCACTAAGTAAGCTGTTCACTCACCTACCAGATCAGTGCCTTCAAGGATAAAAATGATGATCAAATAAATGTCAATTTTCTAGGTCCTAATTAGGTTCAGAAATTAGGTGCAAAGTTGCTCAGACTCTCCAGAACTGGTGATAGTCTGAGCTCAGAAATGCAAAGTTTTTGGCATTTTAATGGAATGAGCAACAGAGGTGTACCTCTGCTATTTGGTATTTAGATATATATGAGCTAAATGGCAAGTGGGCAGGAAGACTCAGAACTGCATTGTTGCCTACTTTCTGTCCTAATGTTTATTCTACTGTGATCATTAAACTCTGTTAAGAACGCATTCCTGAAGGCTCAATACTAAGTTCCTAATGGAAAAAAATACTGTTCTGGTTCCTTATAACATTTCTCAATAAATACATGAAACATTGGATTAGTGATAGTTACATATTAGTGTTGGTGTTGAAAACATTTTTGGTGTTACATGTATTTTATACTACGTGTCAAGCCTATGTGGGTACTTACATATTTTTAATTTCAAGTACCTGAGTATTACTAGTGACTATATTGGTTTATTAATATTCAGATAATTTGTTTTTCAACAGTAATCTTAGAAAAAGCAGTAGCCATTGACATTTTTAATCTAATTTTAAATTATGATCTAGAGTATTTGTAGATAATACTGCAATTTTGAAATAAAATTTCATACCTTTAATGCACAATGATAATTATTTTTAAAACAAATAATGGCAGGTTAATAGAATACTTTAAAGAAATCAGGTGTATTTAAACTGTGCCATTCAGACTAATAGAAAAAAAATACCAAACCTTCCCCCTCTACTGCTAGTATTGTTTGGTCTGTGTATACACAATGAAGTTAAACTGATTGTTTTTTTCCCGTTAGAATTTAGTAAACAAGTCTATTGATATAGCCCATATTTATGCACACGCACTGTCCTCTAATTGTCTGCATGGGTGCCAGAGGAGACATACTACGAACACAGAGTGTACGTAGTTTATGGGAGATTCAGTTGCCTTCTAAAGAAAGCTGGTCATTATCTGAGGAATCAAATTGAGATGGGAGTCTGATGGTTAGAATATAAGAAGAGGAAGAACTAATAAAAGCTAATAAAAGGCTAATAAAAAGACAAAATAATGATAAATGTTAAGAAATTCTTGTTTCTTCTGATACCATTTCTGAGTAGAAAAGCAATAACTACTTCGTTAGTCTGCTGTTATCTATGTATCAAGTGAGTGAAAGAGCTAAGAGCTGGAAAGGACTTAACTGGTAACCCCAGTGATAATGGAGGACCTGGCTTGCATAATTTATCAGGATAAATTAGTAAATAATAGATGTTGCAGACAGTGTGCTGGACCCTTTTAAGCTTGGGCTTTCTGGAAGAGCAGGGAAAGGATGTCAACAAAAATGGCTTGGATTACTGCTCTTGTGACAAAGAGGCTTGAATATTCCAAGGAACAGCAGAAGGCACCAGCACTGGATACCCCTTCTGCACTTGGGAAAAAGAGATTTTTTTTTTTTTTTTAAAGAAAAAAAAAAAAAAAAAGGGCATAGGTTGCTTAAATTGACTGATTTGGGGTCCATATGGGCAGCCTTTGGAAAGGAATTGTGAACAATGTATACAGCATCTAAGGCCTCCCATTAGTGCAAGGGTACAATCTGAACAGCTCCTTAAATCAGCTTGAGATTCTTCAAAGGAAATGAGTGAGGATACACAGAGCAAGAACACTGCAACCCGTGACATTCCCTCCAAGGGGGGGCTCTTCTTGCAAGGGTAGAGATGCATTCATTAGCTTTTTAGCAATATATTTAGACATAGAGGGGTGATTTCTAATTCAGAGGGGTGGAGATGTAAGAGTAGAGTAGCATCTGCAATGTAATAGAAGTCTTAAGGTTGTCCTAAAATAGACATTTGGATTATTCAGCAGTCAGGAGACTCAGGAAAATAAAGGCAAATGTTTGTCTGTGAATAGGAAATGGAGCTCTAAAATGAAGGAAAAAAATGGGTGTTTCTCCAGTCTTAGTTTCTTCATCTAGTTCTAAAAACAAAAGCTCTGCAAAATCTCATTTCTATTTGGATATCTGCACTTTTGAAATATATACTTATTCCAGAATTTCCGGAATACGTGAATGCATGTAAGTGCACTTTTGACCAAATATAATTATTATTTCTCCCTCTTCTCACTTCTTGTTGCTCCTGTGTTAAAATATGCTAGTACAGGCTTTAGAAGATGAGCTAATGTGCTCTACCAATGGTCTCTGGAGAAACAGTAAAGTAAATATCAAATTCCAACACAGATGTTACCTATTACAGTCTTCCTAGTTTGTATCCTAACCTGACTCAAATACAAAGGTTTACTGCATGTAATGATATAAATACTTTTCAGTATGATGAAAAAAATTATTTATGTGTTAAGTCATCATGCAAATTAATTAACAAAAACATTTGCTGGAGAAATTTATTTGATTGTTTAGTATATGTGATGATAGTAACACTTACTGATGATCAGATTTGCTAGAAAAAGCTAAATACTATTTCAAGGGTATGAATAAGATTTAGTAATGTTAACTTTTTAAATTAAAGGTCACTGACACTATATCAAGTAAGGATGCCAGTGGGAATGTTTATATGGTCGCTGTGACTGTTCAAAGAATATATATATATATGTATACATGTAAATATGTATGTTCCTGTGTATAAGTATAAACAAAAGCATACACACAAAAAGCCACATAAATCATCCTATTTCTTGAGGACTTGAGTCTATATGTAGTTTAGAAGGTTGGATATTATAACAGGCATCTAGTTCTGATCTGCATTGTGAACTACTATGTTTACAGATATTTTCTTGCTTTACATATTTCAGTAGGTTTTCTGGGCGTATTTCTTATCAATCATTATACTGGCAGGGTTTGTTGCTTTTTCAGTTTATAATTTGATGTCACTTATAACAGATATGTAAAAACTGTAATATGGCATAAGGGAGAAGTCAAAGAATAGGCACAGAAAATTGCACAAAATGTAAGCAATTTTAAAAATTTTCTTAATTATTGTTAAAAATGCATGATGGGCTTTTATTGTGGGAATGGCGACAAAAGAAATTTCAGGTTATAGGGTGGTTGCTGTCTGAATACCAGACATGCAACATGAATATTTCAGTGACATAACACACTTGCATTTTAGTAAGAACAAGTTCCACAACTTTGTGATTTTTAAATATCCTTAGATATTTGCCTCTTGAATTACACAAATTCTTCCTCAAAATGCAATCCCTTTCTGTACACTTAACCATTAAAGAGCCTTCTGTGAACTGATATTATTCCTTTGTAAATAATTTAAAATCTCACAACTAACAAGCAAGTGGGCACAGTGAGAGTGGTGTTTTTTTTCCTGTGGAAAATGCAGTGGCATGCCTGTACAGCGATGTTTATACTTTTAATTGAAATGTTGCCCTATGCATGATACCTATCCCATGACTGAGGTGCATGAGATGTCTTCTGGAGGACCGAGATGAAGTTCATGTGGCTTTGCCTGAGCCTGGTCTGTCTTCTTGGGGCAGTCTGGGAACTGTGCTGGGCTCTGAGCTTTTCTTAAGGATTGCTCTGGATCTTGGCCTCATTGTTTGCATCTAACAAATACAGCTGGGTGGCACATCTGGGCAGGAGCCTCAGCTCAGGCTCATGTCTGTCTGACAGTGTAGATGTGGCGATGTCATCTTCTTCAGAAAAGGTTATAAAACACGCTAGATTTTTTTCTTGTATTGTCTTGTGCTTCCTTGAATTGTGTGTAAGGAAGCATTAGCAGTATTTCATACGTATATCTGAAATAATTGTTCTGAAGTTTTTAACATGTTTCATGTAACTATCTCTAGTGACACTGTGCAGATTTGGGGACAGATGAACATGCTTTCTCTTTGAACAGAAGCTGAACCATTTACAATTGACCACACAGAAACAGGGAGGAAAAGGAGAATTAGTACCTACCAGTTCCATCTGCTAAAGCTTTGTGAATGCTCTCTTCTCCTTCTCCACGTAAACGATTCCCTGGAGGAAGATAATAGCTTTTGTGGAGTCAGTTATGAATCTAGGCCTTGCATTTTAACATATGGAGCACTTCTTTGTTTGGAAATGTTTCCATTTCTTTTTGGAAACACGTGTAATTTAGCAGGCATAAAGCAGTGGTGCATTAGCGCTCATAGCACTCCAAAATTCTGATAGACTTTTAATAAGTTTTCACAAAACATAAAATCTACTGAATGTAGTAATGAGCAGTGTACTTACTTTTCATAATATGTATTAGCTGAGAAAATGCATCTCATAACTTTCAGTTGTTGCTTTTATTCTCCTCGGTTGGCCTCTGCCACAGTACCCACCCTTAGCTGTGGGTACATACTTTAAAAAGGGTTTGAAATAGAGTATACAGTCTTGTCTTCTGGTGCAGCCACTCACCTCTTCGTGTTCTGATGAGCACATTTGCTTCTGATCACGAATGATACAGACATTCAAAAGGCAAGAAAGCAAGTAGCATTTCTTCAGAACAGGTTCTGTAGATTTAATAATAATTTATTGGTAATGTATAGGGAATTAATGATTTTATATTTGCATTTCCAATGTGACTGTGATGTGACATTCTGAAATATGTTCTTTTTAATAACTGAAACAGATATATAGAGGCATATATGTGCATAAATACACATGTATGTGTATATATCATGTTCATAATACTGTAAAAGCAATTCAGTGCCATCTCAGTATTTGTATATCCACTTCTCATGCATCTTTATTTTTTCTCCAAAATTCTTCTGCCCTAAAAAATCTGCCCTAAAATACTTGAGCTATTATGCTACAATTCACTGTAATATGTGATTTCATTTGTGTGTGAGATCTCTGTGTTTGTAGTTTACCTCATTCTTCATAGTTTTTGAAGGCTACTCTATGTCTATGTGTCTATTTAGTGCACTGACAGAATAAAATCTTCCGACATGGCAAAATATTGCTAATGTCCTTTGAGAAGCAGAAATTGTACTCAAGGAGCAGTGTTATATTGTAAATGGTGCAAAGTATCTGCACTTTTAGATACAGTAAAGCATCCAAATGATCCCCAGAATAACAGAAACAGAACTGTTTTTTTAAACCTATTAAGCTGTGTAGAATGACCAAAATGGTCTATACGCCACTCAGTCAGCTTGTATACAATGTATGGCTGGAATTTGTCACTGGATTGCAGCACTGTCCAACAGCTGGAAGGCACAATCGTCAAATGGAAGAGAAGAGGGATATTTCCAAGGGCAATAAAGTAGGATTTGTATAGATGTGGTACCATTTAAACCATCCTATGTTTTCTTTGCTGAGGTCATCTGGACTTCTTTTAGATAGTGTTTATATGGAATTCCTGGAGGTTCAGATGCCTTGTTTAACTGTGAAGACAGGACAGTGTGTTACACATTGTCCATTATCAGGTACAGGAATCCCTTTTCTACGTATTTTTCACATGGGACTAGCATCTTAACTTGAAATGGATAATTTTGATACATTGGATTAAAATAGCAAATGTTATGCAGTGTGCTACCTCTAAATGTGTGTAAATTCATATGGATTCTTGCTTATGATGCACACAAATGCACGGTGTTTCAAAAAACGGGCCCAATTTCAAAGCAGTTGCTGGGCAAATTTGGTCTGTCTTTTTGAAACACCCTGCATAATTTTCTCTTCAAAGAATAGTTTAAGTATTGACATTGTTCATGAATCTAGGCCAGCAGTTCAGTATGAGAATTAAGGCAGACTTAAATAGGAAAACTATACATGGGAAGTGAGCCATTCTCTTTTCTCCATAAGAGCATTGCATCTCTGATTTCAAATAGCATTGTTTACCTTCAAAGAAACACAAAATACTGGCAATCCTGTGTTTCTTTCAAACTGGTAGAATAAGTAAGGAGTGCTGAAAACATTTTTTTTACCACATTACAATTTAAATTATATGCTTTTTATTTTCAGCGGAGATCTGCAAGTATATCTTCCTTGACTCAAATCTGTTCGAGATTCTTTCTTGATCCTAACTATGAAATATTTAGAATAGCTCTCAATGCCTACTGCTGTTTTCTCTCTCTCTTTTTTTTTTTTTTTTTTAATGCTATGGAATGAATAAATAAAACATCAAGCTAAGCATTTGAGTGGCAAAGACTTATAGTCATCTCCGCTGCAATTTAAACTACCCTTCTCAGTTTTGTATTGACAGCATTTGTGATTGATTTGTGAATTTTGAACCAGTTCTTAACAGCTGGATTTTCTTTGCTACTGCCTTGTCTTATATAGGAGATCTCAAAAATAAGCAAATTGGAATGGCTGGGCCACACCTGTATGTTATTATAGGTGTTGCTTGAAAAATTACTAAGGGAAAATCCACATTTTACAGATATCCTGCAAACCGCTGAAGAAGAGATATTCCTCTATTCGAAAGAATACGTGTCAGTGCAGACCAGCTGAGGAGTTTTATTTTGTTAGTTTGCAAATCAGTTTCCACATATCAGTTGCTAGCTTTATTTTCCAGCATCTCTCCTCTGTTTTCTTTTCCTTTCTGCTCTTTTCGGGTTCTCTTTCATAATTTTTGTGTTTCAGACTCTCATCTGGTTCTTGTCCTTTTTCATTTTCTTCTTCTCATTTGTCCTTCACCAAACACATTGCTGAGTCATCTGCTACCATGTTGAATTGCTACTTCAAAAAGCTGTTCTTTCTTTCTTAACCTGGACCAATGCCACATTCTGTGGAGCGGGCAGGAGCCTGCCAGAGCACATGTTTAAGAAATATTTACTGCGTTAGAAATGAAGTATGGAGATAAAGGACAATGCCTTTCTCTACATGTGGGCCCGATCTCATTCTAGCGTCTTTTTTTTTTTTTTTTAAGTCTAGCTTTGTGTAATTTCTGTGACCAAAGTTCAGTTTAAGGTCTTTAATACCTTTACTAGTATGCTTAAAACAATGAATGCACAGGTTCTCAGGGTGTAGGACTTGCTTCTTCTAAGAGTTTCTAGTATGGTCATGGTATGTTCCTGCAGTAAATTAGCTAGTTAGCACTTGCTGACTTAAATTAAGTTTTTATACTTAGCCTTGCGTGTTCCCTTACTAAAGACCAAGATTCAGTTATAATTGAATGGCTACTGGTTTTGTTGCCTTGCTGTTTGAATAGTCTGGCCTTGAATATGAAGTGCAGCTATTAGCATTTATAGAAAAGAGGCAATTTAATTTTGGTAGTGAAAAATGATAATTGAGAAGGAACTATAAACAAGACATCTACAAGAGTTTCCAAGAATTCTGCATTAAACTGCAATTATTAAATGCTTCAAGTCTCCTTTGAAGGCCTCACTTCCTAAAACTGTTCCAGGCCAGTAGACTTTACTCTTTTGCAGAACCAGCTGCGTTTGTTAAATTACACAGCGCATGGAAGTCTACTTAGTAGGGTCAAAATGAACAAATTTTTTTAAAAATGCACAAAATCAAAACCTTCCTTTTTAGTAACATACAGAAAGCCAGAGAATTAATGCACATTTAGGACGTAGTTTAGCAAATATATACGATGGCAACTTGGCGCGCCTGGGAGGCCCTTGAACAGAACGGAACTACTCGAATGTGGAGTTTAATAACACATTTGAGTTACTTTTTAGCATGTAAATAATGTTCATAATGCTATACCTTATTGTGTTATTTTTATAAAGGATTAGAATGTTTTTACTGCATTGCACCCCTATTTAAATATATTACTTTCACAAGGTACAAGTTTTGTATCATGTAGCGTTGTAGGAAAATCTTTGTAATTTATCTTCGTGGTTCACTGTATAAGAAGATAAAGGAGATAAATTATAAGTTTCAAAAATACTGGCTTTGTGTGTAACTAATTGCATTTATTATGTCTATTAATTTTCTTTGCCTTCATTAGTTCTATTCATAAGGCGTTTGTGAGAAAACCATGCTAAATATAGTGTTCAAGAAAGCTAGAATTTCTGTTTAAAAAAAAAAATAAAAAAGGAAAAGAAAATAAAAAAACACAGCACGAATACCCAGAGCCGTTGTGCAGCGGTTTCAGTAATGATGTTTAATAACTTCTATATTTAAAAAAAAGCAATGAGCCATTTCAGGCACGATTCACTTCACACTGAGCAGCTCTAGGTTGCGGTTGTGCTGCAGCACCACCTCGTGCTGCAGGAGCGGAGGGGCTTTCACAGAAGCTGCTGGTGCTGCTGAGGGGGGAAAAAAAAAATAGTCTCACATGTACAGAGCTTGGGACCATCAGTAGGAATTTGCAGGTTTTTTTTAAAAATGTTTATCTGAAAAAAATCATTAGTGTGTCAAATTTAGCAAAATAATACTTACAAAATAAAATGCTTGATCTTGAAACGGTAGAGCTGATATGGAGCCCTTAGGGAAATGTGTGTATGTTTATGCATATGCTTATATTTTAAAATATTTGTACTGGTACTCCCATGAAACATTCAATTTCTACAGTGCTTTATATGAGAAAAACAGCAGCCTGGCAATGGTGCTAATGGGAGACAGTGTTTAACTTAAGGGCATCCTGAAGAGGGACACGCCTGTAACCCCTGAAATTTCTCCTTGCATACAAAATCACTGCATCTGCAGTTCTGCATGGGTCACTGTATAAATTAATGTTTTATTTGGTTTTACCCACTATTCTAAAGCTGCATACACAGAGCAAGTTAGCACGATCACATCCACTGTACACTTGATATCATGCAGACCAGACAGACACAATGTCACTTGTACTGAAGTCCAAAATAAACTGGTAGCAAGATCAGGAATAAGAACAAGTTAATTCAGTTTCACCAAACCACGAGCCTGCTCGGACGGTTCCGAAGGCAAGTTCTTTCTCTGCAATAGCACGGTGCCTTTATTGTTCTGCTTACACTCCACAATTTATTTTAATGAAAGTAAGCTTTTCTATTTTGCAGGAAGCATTGTTACAAGTTTTCTGGAAAAGGCACAGACATCAATGCAACAACATCCTGGAAATGTAATGCATCCAGCATGATAAAATTTTAGCATGAGAAATGCCCTTATGCATTAGGTAGACTAATAGATTTTGTTTAAATTTTTGCTAAGTTAATGACCACCTAAATACATAACATCCAAATACGCTTCTAAATTAAAACATGATTAAGCTCCTTTTGTCTAAATGCACTCAAGTTTTCCCCCACTGAAAAACAAAACCAGTGAATAAGATGTAAGATAGGCTGAACTTGGAGCTCAAAAAGAGTCTGATTATGTGAGTTGGCACATATCCTCAAAAGTATCTGTGCTCTGCCTTAAAAATCTGTGTGTGTGCTTTCCTTTCTGGTTTTTCTTCTATGAAGTCCTGTAAGAATTATCCACACATAACACATACAGCTGTGTACATCAAACCCTAGTAAGAAGCAATGTGAAATATGCAACAAAATACTGTACTGATTTTGCGGGTGGGATGAACGGGGAGCTGACAGTCCATTGAAGCAGTGGTAAGACCAAGATTTTTGTATGCCACATTTCCCCTAAGCTCTGTTTTCTTTCTCTTGCCTTGGAACAATATGTGCATTCATTTAACTACGAAATAAAAGTGTTTGGTCTTTTGTGTAGTTTCATTTTGCTGCAACTCAGATGGACGGAAAGAACAGCTGAATAACTTGATATTGAAAACCTAAAGGTCATGAATATTGGATGTAACAGCTGTTTCCATTAAAAAAAAAATGAATGATGTAATCCCATTGCCTAGAAATGTCTGGAATGTGACAATCAGTCACTTGGAACAGGAGAAGGAAAACCAGTTTTAACCAGCCATTCAGTTCCTGGGAAAGACCATGTTTAGAGGTTTGCATGATTAAATCCTTCAGGGCAAAAGCTAAAACTGTCATTTGTCTAGCTATTTATTCTCTATGAAATATTAGAAATGCAATTTAGAGAAAGAATTCCTCTGCAGTAGTCTTACTCTGCTTTTCGTTTTTTGGGAGGATGGTGAAATGTTATAGCAAAGAAGTCTGGCTCCACTTTCAGTTCAGTATATATTACAGTATTTATCTCTGTATATGTCAACTCATACTACATAACAATAATGAACTGAGGATTTTTTTAAATAGGATACTAAGCTTGAACAGTGTGAGTGAAATTTGCAGCTTCATCTGTTTTTGGTGCACTTCTTTGCTAGAATAAATAGGAAGCCAACATGTGTGCACTTCAAGCAGCTCTGTTTAATTCCTTTTTTTCTGAAAGAAAGAATCTGAACATGTAGGGGAGGGACAGATTAAACCTTGAGTCTCTGCTGTGTGCAAGTGGAAGATATGCTGCGACAAAGGGAT
This sequence comes from Pampusana beccarii, assembly GCA_013399365.1. Classification (NCBI taxonomy): domain Eukaryota; kingdom Metazoa; phylum Chordata; class Aves; order Columbiformes; family Columbidae; genus Pampusana; species Pampusana beccarii. The sequence continues at coordinate 83,393 of VWYH01004525.1, read as the reverse complement.
ACATAATAGGTATGCAGTGAAAAAAATTATTTTGCTTCTCAGTGATTCTCAGTTTAAATGCCAAAGGCAGTATTCACTGATGTTTTCTTTATCAAAAGGAAAAGTTAATGTCTATACTACTTCTCTGTGTCTCACATTAGGTGCAGCTCTTCATATATTTTTCCTGAAGACATTAAATGCAAATACATGCAGTGGGACCAGCACTTGGCACAGATTTGTTGTTAAACTTCATTTTTGAATTAATTTATGCTGATACACAGACTGCAAAAACTCACGTTAGAATTAATCTGTTTTGCTTTTGATCTGTTTGTTGCTTCTGATGCATTTTCCTTTTTTGCTTATGATGACTTAGGGGGTGCTGAGGGAAAATTTTAGAGGAAATTACGAAAATATCAGTTAATTTAAACTTCGTTAAGGGTGAACTTCCCCACTCTTGTATTTAGGCTTGGTTATATTATGTGTAAGATAATAAAACCATCTTATTCTGATATCTTCAAACTGGCAAATTGGATTTTACCTAACAGAACAACATAATATCATTCATCTGATACTTGTCTTGATACCCTGCTTAAATTATTGTGTGTAAGTCTCCGATGTACTCCGTGCACAGCTACACTAGTGTGAATTAGTAAACACCAGGTAGAAAAGAGATCTGAATTTTGGTCTCTTGCATCCCACTTGGGAACCATAGAAACATAATGGGCTGTAAACCAATTTTTAATTTTTTTTTTTTAAATCATGCACATTGAGTCACTTAGTATAAGTGGATATCATGGGGAAAATCCTATTCTGCTTTTAAGAAACTTTTCCAGTGAAATTGTACACAAATTTATTCACAACATTTTGATTTCAACTAATAGATTTTTTTTTTCCAGTGAAGATTTATTTCACTGGAAAACTTGAAACTAGCCTAACTCATGTTTTCAAGGTCTGTTAGCCAAACTCATAAAAGATCAGGCTGGTTGCAGCTGAGGGCTGCATTCTTAGTCTATTATATAAAAAAATGCGAGTTTGTAACATAAATTGTGTAGGCTGCCTGGTTCGTAAAGATAGCACAACTGAAAAACATAGGAATTAAACCCCCCAAAATCACATATCATTGAAAAGAGGTACAGTGATGTTACAGGTTTGAAATGAGAAGCTTATCTTATTTCTGACATTTCTTTGCTAACTCTCCCCAAAACTCATTGTTAACGAGTCAATAATTCTATTTAAGAGTGTATAGGTTAACCCACGAGTTATGAAACTGATTGTGGATGTCACTTCATTGAATGTTTGCATTTTACCTAACCCTTCTAAAAGTATTTGTACTTCAGGGAAAACACGAGACTCACTCGTTAATTCTACCCCTGAGATTTTGTCCTTGCTGCCTTCCCTCTTTCACATCTCCAGAATAGTTTGCCACAAATGTGCTCAGTTGTGCAGAGCTACTAGCAAGAAAGACCTTTCAGAACATATATGATGAACCATCTACCTCTGCTGAATTATCCTTCTCCTATGTACTGTTTGTGTAATAAAAAGTCAGCTTATATATATTATTCTGCTTATACATCTTTTCATCGTGGATTTATTCCTGGTCTTCACAGTTTTTTCTGATTGAGATGACAGTCCATTTCCAGCATGACTCATCTATAGCTGCCTCCTGGAACAAGGAGTGCAATCAGCAAGTAAAATGCTAGCTGTAGTGCAAATTACATGGTGGTGTGTTTCTTGGAGTTACCTGGTATGCAACAGGAAAAGGATTTCCTGCGATTAGGCAGGTGTGAATCAAGTTTCTAAGAGAACTGAGAGCACTGATCTTTGGTTACATTTTCTCAAAATTTTACAAGCTAAGCCCCAAAACAGAGGAAGCCTTTGCAAGTTCATAGCATCTCTAGGTGTTATGCCACTGTTCAGTATAAATTAAATAAAGATTTAATTAATCTTGAAAAATCTATTTCATATTGTAAAAAGCATATAATTCTACTGTCGCCTGTGTATCTACCTATTTAAGTACTAGCACTTGATGAAAATTCATATTTTTCATACCAAAGATGTATTTCTGAACCAGAATTATTTGAAGGTGGATCTGAAATAGTTTGCAACTAAAATAATTAGAAATAATTTTGAGCTATGTTTTTTTGAAATTTGTCCAGACAGCTTCATATAACATTTTTCTAAATTACTTGAGTAAAACCAGATAATGCAGGTGTATACAGTACAGATTATAATCTGTGAGCACAGAGCAAGCCACTGTGGCCAAACTTGGAAATGCTGCTTCAGACAATTTTTTTCTCCTACTCCGAAGTCGGTAGTCCTAATCTGCTTTTTTTATAAGAGCTGAAACAAAAAATTTGCCTCACTGGTATTTTTCCTGCCATTTTTGAATCAAATACTGTTAACCTGTTTGTTGTTGTTGTTGTTGTTTGTGTTTTAAAAATTATTTTATTTTTTATTACTGCATATTCCTACAGAAGTAAATCTATTTATAAGTTCAGAAACTGATGTAAAATGGAAAACACATCTATTTTAATGCAGATTTTGTGATTCTCATATTTTTTAAACAGAGCATATCTGAGAGGAGAAAAATCTTTTTTATTAGCGTCCTTCTTAGAGTTTTTGATGGCTGAGGCTATCCAGCATTAGCAAGCCAATATTCTCATTATGTCCTCAAATAGTTAGGTTATGATATTTCATAAGAAATCTCCTCTTAGAAAGGTATTCTTCTGAAAAAAGGTAGTTGTGTATCCATGAGAGTCACGTATCTGTCCTTATGCTCAGATTTCAGAAGTGTGCATACGTTAAGGTATTGTACTATTTGTGGTGACAACAGCATCTTTCTGAGTGTTGACCATCTCAAATATATGTGACTGGTCAGTTCACTCAAAACCTCTAGCTCTTGAACTTGTGATGTATTTGAAGACTGTTTGGTGCCTATATTGTATTTTAAATGTTGCTATTTGGCATAAATCTAACAGTCAGCTTGTTGCTGCTTGTTCTGAACACCTTTTCAAGATTGTATGTAACTCAGAATACATTTGATATTTTAGAATGAAGACTAAATGAATTTATGTTGTTTTCACCATTGTTTTTTCAATATTTCTAATTCTCAAAAGTACATTTTACCTCTGGTAAATTTTGCTACAAGATCAAGGGAGCAGTTTCATTGTGATTAGTGATGCGTAGAAGCTTCTAAATCATCTGCAAAAACAGCAGCTTTTCTTGGTGGGGATTTTTTTTTTTAATCATTTACTTTATCCTTTAAAACAAATAGTTTTCTTTTAATGGTGCTTCTGATTGTGGTGCATTCAGAAGAGCTTGTCTTTGTGCACACACACGAGCTGGTTGACCGTTATAGCTCCAATGTGGGGCAGTTGGAGAGCTGTTTGTCGTGGTTCCATCTGTGAGGTTAGATCTGTCAGTGCTGGAAGAATGAGGATGGGTGGGGACAAGAAAGCTGATCTATGGACAAAAAAAAAAAAAAAAAAAAAAAAAAAGAAGAAAAAAGAAAAAAAAAAAAAAAAAAAGTGGGGGGAGGAATGAAAATGAACAGCAAATGAGGGTGTGGAGGTATGACTGAGCCTTTTGACATGACTTTGAAATAGTTAGACAGCCAGAGAATCCAGAAGGAATCCAGGGCAAATGAGGGGTTGCCAAAGGCCTGTACAGAAGAGGGAGCTCTTTTCAAGGTAACCAAGGAGAAACTAAAAGATATTGTTGAGAGTCCAGCAGTAATAAGTTCAGCTCTGTAAGTGATTCTTTTATCCCATTCAGAATGTGCTAGGTAATTATTACAAATGTTGACATTATAAAAGTAACAGCCTCTGTTTTTTAAGTGATGAATCACTCCACTGGGGAAGCCTTAACTTCCTATTAATACATTTGTTCCAAGCATATGATCTACCAGGTCCTAAAATTAATTCTAAGCTTCCTAATATTAACCCAGTAAATATTTCCATTCCACTCAAAGCTTAAAACTGAAAATCAAAGTAAATTGGGGGTCAGATATTTACTTTTGCACTGTGAATCAGAGGATCTGTGCTCTCCGAGATCAGCCTTACAGAGTTACCAAGTGACCGATATTATACTGGATTCCTTCCTGTCATAATGCCATAAACATTCTGCTGGAACTTAGGTCAGTGCTTAAAATAACCTTGCTAATTGCAAGTCTACAAGTGTCGGCTGAAATTTCAGTTAGCTGCCATACAGCAGATCCGAATGCTAAGAAATCACTACTGTAGCTCTGAACGTGCAAGGGAAGCGCAGACAGGCCTAAACTTGATCTGCACAACAACACAGGTAGAGGCAGCAGACTATTTGCTATATTTCATGCAAAATAAAAGCTGTTGACTCGACACTGAAGATGGATTGGGTTACAGATTGTCTATGGCTTACTTGTCTGTCTTTTAAGCAGACACTTATTTTCTAAACTACTCATTGCACGCAAGAAGTCCTTTAGCTGAGGAAGAGAAAATTGGACAGTCTTTTTTTTTTTTTTTGCAAAGCTAATACCCGAAAAGTCTCCTTCCAATATAAATGAGGTAAGACACTATTAAAGTAAAATACTTCACAAAATATTAGAAGTGACTAAGGCAATAAATTATCATTGTTTATCAACTGTTTTTATCAGTAAATGCAAATTTATTTTTAACCAGCTGTTTTTGAACTTCTAAAGAAGTATTGCATGACTTAAATGTGTTTCATTTTAAATAATACAGTTTATTTCCTGTGCACTGTAAATCTAAATTGAAAAATTAACAGTTCTTATTCCTGTGGATGTAGATTTCTTAATACTGAGAAAAGCTTGTTCAGTCTCTTTCACTTCCTGTTCTACATAATGTAAAGTTTCTATAATGAGTCTTGGGTTTAAGCAGTTTAAATCTTTCACTTCTGAAGATAAAAAAAGATGTTTGTCATGTGTAAATCTTAGCCCCATGTTTCAATTGAGAGATTGCAACTTTTTTGTATATTGAGGTGAAACTTAATGCTCAATCTTCTCTATTCCCTGAGACATTACTCAGCTAACTTTTTATAGGTCACAGTATAATTAGAAGTAGACACTGTAAGATTATAATTACATTACTTTGGCTAAAACTTTGACCTATATTGTGAAGACATGTTTAGTAAAGGCTCGGGAAACCAACAGACTGAAAATAATATAGGTAATGGTAAACATGGAAGTTCATTATTAAATCTAGATTTTACTGTATTTATTAGAAACTTAATAAGTTCTGTAGCTCTTCATAGGGAGACTGAATGTGACATATGAACACTCTGATGCCTATCACAATTGCATTAATTTACGAGACCATTTTCAAAATAGCCTGCGAGCTGTATCGTTTCCAAAGGCCCTTTGTTTTATTTTTGTTCTCAGCTCACAATGTTTGTCATGTCCTGAGGAATATGCTCAGACCACTCAAAACTGTCTGTTCTCTCTACAAAATTATTCATTCTTTTGTAATGGTATGTACTGGAAAAGTTCAGGATTAAGACAACAAAGCCTTTTGACTTCTATGGAGCAAAAGTTGGCACTGGGTGGAAAATTGTTGAATGATATATAGTTAGTAAATGGTGTCAGAAGAATGGGAAATCAGCCATATATTATAGCAGCAGTTGCATCTCCTATTTGCGTAGGAATTTCTCATTGCCTTTTAAAAGGTTTTTGCTTTTGCTCTTCAGCTGCTCATGCATCCGTTGCCAATTGCTCGTCTTTAGACTTTGCCAGCTAAGCAAGATACGACCTTCATTTCTATTATGGCAGTCCGTGCTGCTGTCTTCTCCAAAATGCTATTTGTGAAAGTTTCGTTTAAAGCTCAGAAGCATCAAGCAATGGAAAATTCTGCTCCAGCTATATGTGTTAGCACTAGAAATATGGTGGGTGCTTATTACATATATATAAAACGTATTTTTGGAGGGCAGGATATTGACTTGTAGGCAGTGCTATAGATTGAAGAGGATGGACATAGAGGGGAAATATATATTAGGTTTGACTTACTTGCTGTTATCAATACTATTTCAAGGGTTTCTCAGCTGACCAAGTTTCCTTTTGGCTCAGTGTGACTCAGTTTCTCACAAAATTCTTGATGAAGTGCTGAAAAAGTGTCTGTGAAAAGACCTCAGTATTTAAGAGTGCTTATTTAAAAATTCCAATACTTCTTCCATTTTACTCAATCTTGCCAGAACTTATGCCAGGATTGGCTGATATGCTACTATGGTTTGTCAAGAAAGAGAAAACTCTTGCATTTAGCATTTCCTACAGCTTAACGGTTTTCCTGTTTGATAGAAGATGACCTGCATAGAAATATATTGTGCAGTTGAAATGTGATAAAAATACGAAAGCTACAGAATCCCTTAACAATGTAGGCTTTTGTGGTGTATAAGGGGAGGGGAGTGTTTCTTGTTATCAGTTCCAGACCAGAAATCAGAGTTTTGTGGTCAGGGCTGCTGCAAGTGTTTTTCTTTCCAAGGCTGTAATACAGTAATTCAGTCTTTAGCCTACGAGAGTTAGTCAGTCTCTCATTGTCCTTGGGCGTTTTTTACCACCTCTGCAAGAGGCGTAGACTTAGTCCAGCTACCTCTACTAAGCTGTGAGTCAGGCTTTGGCAGGGAAGTTAACTAAAGTGTGACACCGTGAGAAGTGCGGTTACTGTATTTCCAGGCTCTCATCCAGTCCAGCAGCAGCATGGCCACTTTGTCGCCAAGGAAAGCTTATGAGCAAAGCTAGGTCTCTGCAGACCCCGCTCAGTTGTTCCAAGAAGAGTAGGGAAATACGAACACTTGCAATTTGATGTGCTTCTGAGCTTGCTTTCTTCCCTCTCTGTACTTCAGAATAGCGCAATCCAGGGATCCTGTACCGTTTCTTGTGAATCTTATTATCTGAGGAAGATGAAAGGTCTGGCTTTGTATAAATTCAGGATTAAATTCCAGGCTAAATTGATGATGACTGTTTTTGCAGAAAATAAAAATATTTACCAGTTCATAAAATACACAAGGATGCATTTGAAGCTTGGAGCTGTGTAGGTTCATTAACTTCCACACAGACAAGTTCAGCTATTGAATTTCAAAGAGTTCGTTCACAAGCCCAGGCATGGCAACAACCTTTCTTTTTCTCGTTGTGCCTATACGATGGTAAGAGTTACACTCACCAGTAAAAGCTACAGCCTAGACAAAGATAATTTGTAACTTTCATCCATATAGCTAGAAGAGAAAATGGCATATAAAGAAACACAAGACTGTTCATAGATAAACCCATTCTTTTCTCTGTCAGCATAAGAAACAATTTATCTCAACCAAAACCAAAGGTCATGCTGTTTTGCCTTCTCAAAGATGTGAACGGCACTGACTATGAAGTGCTTTATAAATCAAGGATCCTGTTCCAGTTAGCAACTTGTAATAAATATATTTGCCTATATGTACATCTGTATATATACAAATAAATAAATATTTCAATAAGCACTGTTCATTTCCTGCTTCTTTCAAGGCACTTCAGTCCTGCTGTGTAATGCACAAGTACTTTCTCAAGCAGCATCAACATCTTAACAGCTACATTTTAGACGTTATTAATATTCAATCTTCTAACTTGTTTATTTTTTTCTAAAATTCACTCTTTTATTTCTTCATTCACACAGAGACTTTAAGTTTGTACAATAGCTTTCTACCAGTCTTTCAGATTGTTCTTCCCGGATATAGCAAACTTATGTGTGGTGTGTTGTTTGTTTGTTTGCTTGCTTGTTTGTTTGTTTTTAAACTAGCAATGATATATATTCTAATTCTGACTCTTATAAGAGAGTGAGTGATATCCAGCGTGGAACAGGCCTGCTGGTTCTCTGGGTAGGTGGTAGCTGTTTCGGACTACTGGAAGTGCCTCCACATACTTGGAGTGCTTTGTAATTGTTACTAACTCATCGAAGGATCTACAAGAGTTTTCCAGCTGACTTGAACATTTGTCATTCTAGAGAGAGGGCAGGAAGGTCATGAACAGCAAGCAGCACGCAAGACAGGCTATAAGGCTTCTTTTTTCCATGTTTCTGAACCAAGCAAAAAAATCTCGGTGATCCCCATAAGGGTGCGTAGATTAAATGTTTACTTTCTTTGAACAACATAAAAGGGAAAAACAGTGCTAACAAAATAAAGTCTGGTAAAAAAGAACAAGAGACTTTGTGTCCTTTTTGCTGTCCTCAACAATGACTGATGGAAAGTGTCTTCTAAAATCTGTCAGAGAAGATCTTGGAGACTTATTTGCACTGATATAAGACAGCCACTTACCTTGAAAACTTCCTTTCATGCTATCGATTTTCATTACAGAAAACTTGGCACAAATGGTAGCTCTTTACTTCTGACCTGTTCCAGAAAAGAAAGGAGAACACAGTCACCATATTGAGCATTTGACATGAGAGTAAAGAGTTTCACCATCCTTCATCAAATTCTGTTACAGCCACTAAGCTTTAGTCAAAGAAAGTGAATAAGGTTAGTGTTCTTTGACTTGAGCAAGTGAAAACGTTTTGATTAAACTTTTTCTCTTGTGTTCTGCATAGACATGCAGAAAGATCAATTTTTTTCTCCTGTGTGAACTTGCAGTTCCTTTTATTTATTTATCCCGATGTCTTACATTTCAGTAATTTGTTGCTGCCTAAAATACTTTGTGCTATTTATATGGAGTTACGCTTTGTTATTTGAAAATTCAGTATTTCAAGAATGAGATTTCTTTTTGTCCAGTAAATTTTTTCTCTTAAGCTAAACCCCTTTCTTCAAGAGCAGCTGATCTCCACTGAAGACCCTAATTAAATCTATTGAGTTTAATAAGAACAAGAGTCTTTCTGAAGAAGTTTATACACTGAAAAATCTTTTAAGAGAAATGCACCTTCTTTCTTGTGTGAAAAATAAAAAGAGATCGGTGCATCAGAAAACAAAGATCCTATGGCCTTGCAGAAGGCTTAAAGAAATCTTGAAATTTTCTTGTTTCATGTCAAGAATAATTCCAAATCTTCTTCAAACTAGAAAGGAGGGAACAAGGGTGGGACATATTCAAAGCTGAGCTGTTGGAGTAGTAGTTGGACTGCATGAAGTTTTGATGTTTTAAAAAGGATAACAGTTTTTCTGGAAAATTTCTGAACTACCGATGCATTAGCATTGAATTCCGCTAGTTATTTTATATTGTAGATCAAACTATGGCAGTTCTGATCAAATAATAAGACTGGTCTTCTTTCTGCTTCTTCCTGTAGCTGACATGATTGTTCATCACATTCCATTTTTGTATGTCTTACATGAAATGGCAGTAGGTGTTTCCTCATAGCCAGTTAACTACTCTCTATGCTGAGGTCAAAACCTCCTAGTCCTGGCCAGGCTACCAAGAATTGTTTCTTTTATCTACAGCAGAGCATTTATGTTCATTGCGAGTAAAACATCCTTCCATTTGCACCCTCAGTTTTCCTTTACACACGGTAATTTGAACTTGTTAGAAATGCCTTTAACTTACATTTAGTATATATGGCTTACAGAATGCAAGAAAGTACTGACTAAGGAGAGTAAAATAATAAGAAACAAAGGTAGCTATCTAGACGGTTGCAAAATATGTCTTTCATACTTCCATTATTGCAGAAAAAGTCTGCTGTTGTGTGAAGAGATCTATAAGGTATTTGAAGCATTTTAAAAAAGTCTTTGCTCTTCCATTTCAGTAGATATGAATATATAATACATGATGAGTACGCTTAGTATAAAGCTACCTCATCATTTTTTCTCATTTCTTTGTGATCTTAAATGATCAGTGCAAGATAAATGAACAGGCATTTGAAAAATGCTTTTTTTTTTTTTTTTTTTTTTTTTTTTTTTTTTTTTTTTTTTTTATTTTTTTTTTTTTTTTTTTCTTTTGTTTTCTATTTTTTTTTTTTTGGTCAGATGTAGCTAGAATCAATACCTGCTACTCTGTAGCACAGTTCAGTACCATCTAACTTGCATTAAAACCTGCTCTAGAGTACCTGTGCAACATTGTCTTCCAGGGTGCAGCACAAAACCAGTTTTCAGTGAGCACAAATACAAGTTTTTCTATCAAGTTTAAATTTTTTTTACAGAATAATTTTTAAAATTTAGAAAGTTAGGTTTTATAAAAATAAATATTCTTTAACATGCTTAAAGTAAGACAAATGAAAAGTTGTATGGTTACTCATTGAAGAAATGTTGTACAGTGATAACTCTAATGGGTCAAGTCTCTGAACATTGTGGGCTTGGCTGATTATGGCATGTACAAGAATATATCTCTTATTCTGAAGTTTTCAAAGGGTTTTCATGTTGTAACTTTAGGCTTGTTACACTGTGGAAACAGTGGAAGTTCAGGAATATTGAAGCAACTTTGAGCTGCAGATGTCACAATTAGTTGCCATATTCAGTTCGTATATGCGGTTTCTTATACAAATGAAATTCATGCATCAATTTTATGAATGTCAGGAATATCCCAGAAATGGCTAGCACTGATTTGTTCACGTGATAGTCTTTCAGTCCCTTTACATTAAAGTACTGATTAAACTTAATAGGGGAAAAAAACATTAGATAGCAGTCTGTCTTCTCTGCAGCCACCCCCTCCTGCAGAAAAGGTACAGGCTGGCCCAGGTTTGGAAGGCACTTCAGCTGGTCCTGGAAATGAGCTGGAATGGCTTCCAGCAACAACTGCCCTGCTTCTGGACAAAAGGATCCTTTTGCTTCTTCCTAGTAGGTTTGATCCTTTGGCCCTAGCAATGGCCCAGATGGCAAAACAAATGCAAGTTGCTGGAATCCTGAGACAGGAGCTTCACAATTAACATTTCAGGCATTGCTACTTAACAGCCTGAAGTGCTCAGTGAATGACATCATATCTTGCCCGCTTCTTGTTTCTTTTTGCTCATTTTCCTTGCAGATTGATACTTGCACAAGAGACATCCTAATAAAACACGTCACATAAACTACTAATACAGTTTTACAGAGCAGCTCCGTGTCTGTTACAGTCCTAGACAAACCATTACAAATTTAGGAACTCTTTCGAAGAACTGGTGATTTGACATCTATTTCACATTATTTTGAAGTGTAGCGATATAAAAATGTAACTGAGATAACAGAATCCTGTAGAAACATGCCTACTTAGAGTTTACCAGACTGGATATTTATTTTCAAAATATTTTTTGAGAATTTTGTAATAGTGATGTTGGCACAATAGAAAGCGGATAATATTTTCTTAAAAGTATGTCAAGACAGCTCCTCTCTTAAAGGCAGAAAAAGAAAAAGCAAAGGAAAAAGCAAAAGAAAAAGGAAGGCAAAATATTTTTCTACAGGAAAAACACTTCTGCCGAATTAACAGCTTTCCCATATTCCAACAAGTTTCTGAGAAATTTAGCAAAAGGTAAAATTAAGATTTTTCTACTGGAATTTAGCAATGATGAAAATGTTTCTCACTTATAAAAGGGTAAATTAATCAAAATAAAAACCAAGCTGGGAGAAGCTCACTTTGAAGAGCAATGTGATTCCAAGGCGTCAGTGGAAGGCAGGGTCAGTGACCTCAGAGCCCTCCCGGTAGCTGTTTTCCTGCTGCACTTTGCATTCTGCACCCAGTGAAATGTATTCATTTCCCACAGCCACCAAATGCCACAGCAATACCAGCTACAGTACTTCAGCACTTCAACTCACTGTCTGACAAACTTGTGACTCATAGTTAGTCTAAAGGTTTCCATGGCAGTTGATTCTGCTTAGTCAAACTCTGGGTTGTTCATGTATGGTTATTTTCTTTTACTTAACCATTTGCTCAAAAACAGCTGTGAGAAAAATGTGAGTAACATTTGCTCTTAAGTTTTCACCGGTAATCCAAACCAGAAGAGAACAATTTTATCCTTATTATAACACTGTTTGGATGTACATGCAGGTAAATACGAAAAACTATTTCTCTTTGAGAAGTCAGAAACAATTGTAGAGAAAAAATACCCTTCTGAAAGCTGCAAATCTTTATTTGTTTAGCAATAGAAAAACCTCTCTTTTGTGCCCTTTTTCTGTATATAAGCATAAAAGAGCAGTGCAGAGAGTGAGCTTAATTCATAATTTTTGAGCACATTTAAAAAAAATTCTTTGGCAGATATTCTAATTTTGTTTTCTGAAGAGAAGAATTTGTACATTCTGTTTGGAATATTTGTCTTCTGATGAATTAAAATGCACTTAAAAGGAAAGACCAAATAGGTAAGACATTTTCTTAAATCATAGTTTTTGTTTTGCATGTACTGTAGTCGTAAGACAATCTGGTTTTCCTACTGAGGTTTTACTGTGAGATCAAAGAACAGAAGTCTGCAGTATAGCTTCTCTGTCACTGATATTAACTCTAAAGCAACATATTGCAAGCTTTCATCTTGCAGTAGTTTCTTGTACATCTTAACAGAATTTCTTGAAGAGCAGAGAAAACTATTTTTTAAAGTTGACATCAAAGCTTAGTTTTCATTGACTCTTGAGAGTTTGTTTATGCACTTTTTCTTTGTCTCCTGCAGTGTTTGCAGTTCAGGCTATTTTAGTTGGCGCGGAGGGCGATGAGCAGGCTGATGGATTCAGCAGCTGCAAATCACAGGATCAGCTGTCTGGAAAGCTGAGTGAAGTGGGCAGTTGGCAGCCACATGGATACAACTCCTGTAGCCCAAGAAATTCCACAGTCAGTCCTACAGGAGAGGCCGCGAGAGGATGACAAAAATCTTTACCTTAACATCACTATGAAACTGTGTAAAAATAAAGTGCCTAATGGGTGTTTGAGATCAATTATTACAAAAAGTTGTTTTGGAAATGGCGCTTTCTAAAATTCAGGTTATAATAGCTTCTGATACAAAACTATATACTGGTAAAATGAGTAAGGATTTCCATGCTTATATTTGTAGGCTGTATATTATTGTCATTGGCCTGGAACTATGCATATTTAGAAATAGATGCAAATAGATAAATACTGGTTTCTTATTACTTACAAGTACATGGATTATTTTATCTACCTGCCACTTCTGGTAAGAACAACTGGCGCTCGTCACTGCACTAAGATACTTTCTTGTGATAGTGCTGTTCTTTGTTTATAAATGAAAAGTGTAGAAAGGGCACATGACAATACTCTGCTGATTTTGCTCTATATAATGCTAAACCACCTGCAAGGAGTTAGGAAGAATGAGGCCAACAAGGCCATGTTGTACCAGGTCTTAATATTGAGCCTCAGTAAAATCAGAAACTTATGTAACAAGGCATTTTTGTGCTGTATTAGAACTGCATTGACTTTTACAGAATCCTCCTAAATTCACAACTGTGCTAGATATAATTGTTTCATTTTGCTGAATTATATGTAAATCTAGACATCAGGCACAGTAATAAGAAAATCTTGTACTAGATAATGCCAACTGAATTTGACATTATACTCTTTCCTCTCAATATCCCATTTTGTGCCAGGCAAGTGTAAAGAAAAGATGCAAATAAACAGGCTGCAGCTCCATTAATGCTCTTCTGCTGAGGACTAATCAGCATTAACTTACATGGGAAATGTGATCGTTTCTTCATAATCATGTTCTCTTGATAAAGCACTGGCATTAGCCTTTACACAGCTATTCTTCTGGCCTTCGTGCAGCCTTCACTTTCGTATCATCATAGAACAGTTAAAAACCAAAAGAATGTTAATGGGGCCTAAATTCTTTTTTTCAAGCTTTAAGTAAGCTGGACTTCCCTCAAATCCAGGTATAATCCATTTTATGCAGGAATCTGGCCTGTGGCAAAATGAAATATCGTTCTTTTGACAATAGCTACAAACTCAGCTGAAACAGCATCATCCACCAAACAACGTCATGTGATACCAGAATGTGAACTTCTGGCTCCTAAGAATTTTTTTCAAGAAACACCCAAAAGACTGATACATCCCCATGTGCCATGCAGATAGAGTCAGACATATCGAGGGCCACTGATCAACTGCCAGCTGTCACACAAGCAGTTAGTGCATGTTCAGTAAGACTGTTGTGTTGACACCACTGCTCTGCAAGCACACAGTGAATCCAGTGAATCTTGTCTGTCTGCAGACTGCGAGTGCACGTGCAGATGGATGCATGCATTATTGAACGGGACATTGAACTTCTGCATTCAACAAAACAACAACAACCAACCAGCCAACCAACCAAACACAACAGCCCTAAAGATCATGTTATGTGAACATACTTACCAAAAAAGCAAAAAATCCTTTCTATTCTTCCATGACAGACAAGACTACAGTGACAGTTCGATGCTGTACTAATTCCAGGTCAGAAGGGAGAGGGAGCTGATGATAAAGTCACAAACTGGAGCTCAGAGTTTATATATTATGTGAAGGTATGCAGAGACTTGATTTCCTTCCTGGCTCATTCAGCCTCTCAGAAAATATTTTCCTCTCTTTTGGCCACCCACTCTTTCTAAAATGTAAATCCTTTCAGAGCTGGTACTTTGTCTCTGACTGAGGTGGTAGTCTTCTATGTTAAGATCAGAGTACATGACCTTGGATATGGATGAGGTCAGCCTTAGGTTCTCTCCATGTTACTGAAACTGTCAGGAGCAGTTAATTATCTTGCGAGAACATAAAACATTTGGTGGCTGCTATGCTTGCAGTAACTTGTAAGTACTTCAGCCTTTGCTTTTTGAGGAAAATGAGCAACTTGTAATAAGCCATGTAAAAATTAACAGTATATGTTCTTGAACATATACCTCTTCCAAACTTCTAGTGCATTTTGGTACAAAATTTTCTGTGTTGGTGTGGAAGGTTTGTCTACTTCAGAAATCTGAGATGATTTGGTAGCTAGCATAATGGTAGCTCAAGAGAAAACTTATTTGAAGTGTGGGTCTGAACTCTTGATTTATATTATTATGTATTCATTAGCCGATATTTTCAGTACATTTGCTAACAATTGTCAGGAGACACTTGCTCACTGTTGATACTTTCTTCTTACGGCTTCGTGTTTTCAAACTCTCTGGGAATTCTGATGGCAGTTGAATTCAGCATGTAACTGTGTGTACAAAGCTGGAAAATAGTGAAAACTTGTTTTACAGGTTGGCACAAACTTAAGCTCATTCACTGAAGATATATTAAGTATTTTTCTATAAGCAGAGCCTAATTTACAAAGTTACAGTTACTAGGCAACAACCTATTTTTTTTAATCGCTGAAATTAATATTAAACTGCTTTATGGCCAAGAGGAAAACAACAACAAACAAACAACAATGAACAGCATTGCAGAAGTGAATGCTAATGCAGCCAAACAAATTCACTAAAAATATTATTTCAAACATTTGAAAGAACGTAGAAATACAGCTGTACTTTGCAGTCAAGTTTCAGTTGTAGTTGGATAAATGGATAATAATAATCTTTCCCAAAGCTTGGAAAAGATTTTGCTGAGCTTTTTAGCTTTGTCTGTGTTTCTGTAATTAGATTAGCACACTAATCCAGTGACTAGTGTCCATTTGCTCACCTGGAAGTGTGGGGATATTTGAAGCCCTGAGAACTTGCACCCTACGTGTTGCGAGGCAAGGCCTGTGTGTTTTATACTTGCAAACACAGATGCTGGTTGTCACAACAAAGGGACTGAGGATATAGGGAAAGAGATGCTGCCTCTCGTTCATGGCAGCCCCAAAACCCTGCTCGTTGAAACTCCAACATTTTGTGCCCATCTCTGGCATTTCTGAGAGCTGATCCTTCAGGGGACTTGGTTTATCTGTCAGTGCCTTATTAAAATGAATAACTACTGATAGTACTCAGCCATAGTAGTTTCTCAAGGGCTATTATCATACTGTCGTATTAAAATTATTTACTATTAACTAGGGATTTCATTTTTTGTTTAATTTGTTACATACATATAATTACATATTCAGTAATTTGGCTTTACTTTCAGACTGAAGATGTCAAATCTGAACTGATAAAAGTTACTGTACTGTATTATTAATTTTGATAGAATCAGCTTTACTGATTTTCTTGTTATTCTGCTGCTGTACAAAACCGCAAGAGTATCATCAGACATAAGGTTTCATTGTAGTTGTCTGATGGAATCATTTCAATAGCAAATTTGAAATGAATCAAAATTATGCTGTTTATTCTCATTTTTTATTGACATCGTGCATATACTACCCTTTACCTGAGAAGTTAGTCACTGGAGGTTTGTATTAAAATAATTTGTATTGCTGTGGTAGCTTTTGTTTTGTTTTGTTTTAAAGAACTAAGTGTTGGATTTAAAATCTGCTATCAAGTCACTTCAAAAAATATGTCACAGATGTAGGAAAAAAAATTCTAGGCTCCAGTGCAATATTTTTGCCAGTATTTTAATCACATTTCCTTACTTGTTTATAACATGCTTTTAAACACAGTTTTTAAAGGGAATTGTTATAATGCAGTGCTGTTTGTTCACTAGCATATGCCTAAATATTCTTTAGTCTTGTGACTTATCCTTTCACAAAGAAAATTAAGACTAGATTGTAAAGAATTTACCCTGTATGCAGTACAGTTTAGAAATCTGGAACATTCGTTGCTAAATTTGGAGGATACCACACCATAAGAACCTCAGTTTTACAACCTGGTAACTTACCTATTATTTTCAGCTTTCTCAACACAACTGTTCACAGCTTCTCTCCTTTCTCTCTTTCTCCTTCTCCACCCATCTTGTTCTGTTCAATTTTGAGTCCAGAATAAGACCATGAAAAACTAGTGCCCTCTCATCGCAGCAATCAGGAATGCATGTCAGAAATAGGTTATCTACACAGAGTCTATCCCAGACTTTTGTGCTACTTGGCTATAGAGGGTAGATTAAAAGATAAATTCTGTCCAAAAGAATTTTGTTGATGATGGCACAGATCAAGTTCTTTGCATTTTATCCGGGGGTGGGGGAGAGGAAGCAGAGAGCGAGTCTGCTCGTGGCAATCTTATCACTTTCATTCCTGTTGCTGTCTTCTAGGATGTCACTGTACAGTGTAAGTTTTCTGCTTCTGATTCATGTGATCTTGTTGTGCCATCCTTCTTTTTTGTATGCTGTCTCTGCACTTACTGAGCAGTCCTGCCAAACAGGACAGCTGCTGGTTTAGTTGCTGTAGTGTTGCCATAAATTAAAAAAAAAAAACCAACAAACCCTGGATGTATTAATTACATTACCCTTTCTCGCTGAAATAATCTATTCTGCATTTAATAAAAAGTAGATGAAAAGTAGAGCTGATCTATGGAAAGACCATGCCTGTAGCTAAATATCTACTTTATTTTTCTATTACAGGATATTTGTGAAGATATATCTGATCACGTTGAACAAATCCATGCTCTGCTAGAGACTGAGTTTTCCCTCAAGCTTTTGTCTTACTCTGTCAATGTGATAGTCGATATCCACACAGTACAACTACTCTGGCACCAGCTACGTGTTTCTGTTCTGGTTCTGAGGGAGCGTATTCTCCAGGGACTGCAAGACGCCAATGGAAACTACACCAGGCAGGCTGATATTCTGCAAGCCTTTTCTGAAGAGACTAAGGAGGTATAGTAACTAAATTCAGTTTTGAGAATTTCATCTGTATTTGAGGCATTTCATCCTGGTTGCACATATAAAATTGATAGGATGACAATTTTCAGGACAGCTTACTTGTTTTCTAGGTATTTTGCTATTTTTGTGGTTTAAGTGTCTTCAGCTGATATCCAAATTAAAACAAGTACTTTAAGGTCAACTTTCAGAAACGCCATGACAGTGGCCAGCAGGGTTTTCTCCTGATTGAAATATTTTTCATAAAGTATTGGAAACACTTGTAGAGGTGCATCTGGTCCAAAGTCTTTGGTCTGGTCACTCGTGAATTTAAGGTTCATAGCCAATTCAAAACTCAATTTTTATGTGCAGTGAATACTTTCATGAACAGCATAGACATTTCTCTTCTTGTATACACGGACCTGAAGCTTACACAATGTTTTCCAAACCTTTACAGTCTAGGTCGACTTTGCTTTAAGGCAAAGAGTATGGACTTTAATTTGTTTGAGTGACAATTCTGCAAGATGCCTCTAAACAGTCACACATTTTGTCTGAGAACAAATCATGCACGAATCATATATTTTTTTTACCAAACAGGGTGTCAAATTCACACACGTGTAAGTGGTTTGTAAATCTGAATTTGTTTAACTAAAATGCCTTTTCCTTTGAAGCCATGATTACTAAATTAGCTTATTTAGAAGGACACAACTAACTTAATTTTTAAAACTGAAAGATGCACCTTTTTAATACCATAGTTAATGGTTGATAGAAGATATTTTAGTGTGCATATTCTCATTTGCTACAAGTCCTAAGATTAGGATTAAATGCTTTTGTTAGGATTAGATACATGTACAGAAAGAGACCTCTAGATCAACGCAGTGAGATCCTGTGACCTGTGTTACAGAGGAAGTCAGAAGTCCCCTAAAAATGTCCTGAATTTCAGATCACTCAAGTGTAAAGGGAATGTGCATATTTCTCTGCTTCCCATTGGATTTTATATTTATCTTTGGCACAACAGAGTAGGTGGTACTGAAATCAGTGCTCAGATATGCCCAGGCCCACCTTACACACCCCCTCTTCCTGATGTGTACATACCTGGTGCTTCAGATTGGGTTTCTGCTTTGCTGTTGCTGGGAAGCCTTCTCTGGCAAGTCTGAAGGAAATCCACACTTGCATGAATATCCAGAGTGGAGAATTAGAGCTAAATCATTATTTTATGACATAAGCATGGTGATTTCAAGTCATAAGGAGGGGGCAGATTCAGATAGGAAGAAACAGGAAATGCCCCATCTGGATCTGATTACAACTGCTATAAAAAACATTCCTCCGATACAGGGGAGGACTGACTGGGGAACAATAGAATATTTTTCAGTGGGGAAAAAGCATGTTGCCAGATAGGTTTATATGGTAATAAAAAAGACAAAATATCCTGACATGATTCTTTTTTTCCAGCCCAACTAAAACATAAATAATTTTTTTATAAAATTAATGGCTATCAATAGCAGAGACACAATATTAATATCAAGTTTCTGCTCTAATGCTTGAACAGATTCCCAGAAACTGCTCTGCAGCTTTTAACTTTTGGGTATTTATTCAAGCTTTTCCTCCGGTATAGTGGTAGTGGCTTTATGTGACAAAAACAAATTAACATGTAAGGTAGAGACAATTTTATCTATTCCTATCTACCTTTTTTACCTTTTTTTTTTTTTTTGGCATTTCCCCCATATCCATTCCCAGGCCAGACTACATTGTGGGACTAATAAGTGCTTTGTGATTATCTATTAGGGATTTTCATGCGTATGTGAAAAGACCGAGCCAACCTAGAAACTTTTGCCCATACAAATAAGCCTTCCTTGGAGAACCATTCTCCTAATTTTCGGTACTCCTTGGGGATCGTGAACCAGGAATAACAGCTTATGTTTTCCTCCTAAGACTGAGAAGTCATCTGTTTTGAAATGAGTAGAAGGAAACTTTCACACACAGCCAAGATTTCTGTTTCAGAATTCACTACCATAGGACACTTAGAAGTTAAATGAAGTTCAAAAAATAAGTGTGAAAACTAAGCAAAGATAGGAGGAATTTTAACTTCCAGATGATGTTGTCCTCATGCTGCTCATTGGTAGAAGCTGGGAATGTGGGTAGAAATGGTCTGTGGAATGGCCATGTATGTATACCCGTATCTTACAGCTCAGCTAGCAGAAAATGTTTAGATACTGGGCTCAAGGGAAATTTGATCTGAACCAATACAGCAAATGTTACGCTTTTCCGTAGTCCTTGAACTGATCATTTCACAAAACGTTTGGCTCACTCCTGAAGTCAGCTGTCTTCTGTGTAATGGTGAAGAACAGCTTTGGCTGCCAATGTTAACTGAGGACCTCTATGGAAGAAGTGACCTGCCAAGGTCTCTTTCATATTCAGTGAGACAGTCTCGTCTTGTCAATATTCCCTACTCTCTCAGTTCATAGACTGCACAGTCAATCACAGCACGTCCTGTTTTTGGCTAGGACAGAAACAATTCTCCTTCCAGTAAATATTCCCTTCACTGAAGTTTCTTTCAAGTAAATGCACTTTCTGAAGTTGACTACATTTTTTCAGTCAGTGTCTGCTTCCAGAATTGATAACACTTGATGTTTACAGCTGTTACTGAGGTAACAGTAGGAATGGTATGCAGAAAGGCCCATGTTTATACTTATCCCTATAGAAACCAAGGTCACTGATAAATCTCTTATGTTCTACAAGTGAAAGGACATAAAAGTGTTGCACCTGTGGGGAGGAGCAGACAGAACAGGTGACCCAAAATTGTCAAAAAAAGTAATCCATCCCATACATGTCATAGTTTAAAGCTGAGCGATAAGAGGGGTCACGCTCACTTCTTTCATTGCTGACATCCTTGAAGCACTCTGCCTGTTCTCCTGGCTCTGATCCTAACCCCTGCATTCCAGTCTCCAGTTCTCGCCTGCTGCTAAGCCCAGTCTTGGTCTTCCTGGCTCCTGCCCTGTAGAGCCAGTGATGCTCGTCATAGCGGAATGCAATTCTGTGATGATCACCAGGGCAGCTCAATATTGGTTTTGTATTTTTTTTTCATTGTTGCTATTATTATACTCTATTTCGTGGTTATTATTTTAGTAGAGCTATTTTTAATTTTCCAATCCATAAGTCTCTCTCCCTTCTGGGAAGAAAGCATCTGTCATTGGTTTGATTATCAGCCCAGCCTTAAACGGTGACACAGCCAACAGTCCTGCCTGGGCTATATTTACACTGTGGCTGTAAACACAAATAAATGTGCAGAAGCTAGCCTTAACATAAAAAACGTGAATAATACAAGTAGAGTAGCTACTAAATCTTGCAAGCCTACAGCACAGGCTGTATGGGCTGGGTTAGGAAGCCAGCTCATTGACTGGGCAGGCAGTGACTGTGCTTGGGGCTATTTCAACAGTGCCTTACTGAATAAGATGCCAGCAGGAAAGGGCACAAAAAGTTTCATAGCTTGAAGGAAATAGAGGAACCAGTGAGGCAAGCTACTTGCCATGATGGAGATGCCAAATTAAGAAAATGCTTTTTAAAATAAAAATATTTGGAGAGTTAAGATTTTGAAGGACCATTTCTTCTTCAGAAATTGCCCAGAGATAGATGAGAAGAAAAATCAGTTCCGTGCAGCCTGACTTCTGTAAAGCTGAACCTAACCTGTGAGTTTTATTTCACAATTGATAAAGCCAGGAAATAGGGAAAGGTTCAGTATCAGGCTATGTTAAAACACAGTGAATATTGATGTTCTCAAGCAGTTGGTAAAGTCACAAAAGAAATCTCTTACAAATTAACTCAGCTCATCTGAAAGAGTGAAAAAAAATGCAGAATTTAACTATTATAAATATAAATACACGAAAGTATTAGAAACAGTCTACAGAGCTTTACAGGAAGCATTACCATGTAAAAACGGACAAATTTTTTGAACTAAGGTGTTCCTATTAGTAGCTGTGCAAACAACCGAATGTAATGTTTCTCTGAAATAAAAAGAATAATAAAAACCTGGTAATACTGGAATTAAATAATGCTCTTCTGAAACACATATATAAGGTGCTGCTTGGAAAATGACCATGCAATATTGTTTAATGCACGTGATCGTAAATTTCACTAATGTTAATAAACACATTTTTAAGAGATGAAGGAATGGAGCTCATTACTCAGGAGAAATGAAGGCCCTGAGGGCCTTGGAAAGGGTTTTGATTTATATATGCTTTTACAGTTTGTAATCTTTTCCTGAGATGAGAGGGGAAAATGCAGCTGTAATACTGATCATTGCTTAGTCATTATTTTCCTTAATAAATGCAGCTCCAAAATATAAATTTGACAGATTTATAGAAACTTCCTCTTTTAATTCTGAACTATTGACAATGTACAATTTGTGGCATAGGTTCTACATCTGGATAGAATGTGCTAAATAAAATATATTTTCAATATCCAAGATTGGTTGATAAATAACTTTCTAATCAATCTTTTCTATATATAACATTTTTAGCTGGAGGATTTTTTTACTTTGACTAATGCAGGTGGAGTGGATAGATTACAGGGCTCAAACTTTATATAATGCTTATATAATGTTCTCTAAACATATGTTTATAGAAGATAGAAAACAATAGCTTTCTTTATTGAGACTATTGGTGTCCAGACCTAAATCCAAGCGATTTAATGTAAGATGAAGAGATTGTGGGGTTATTGCACCTTCTTCAGGCATGATATCTAAGGTCCTTAAACTATGGGTTCATGCAGTGTAGTGAGACAAGCTGTTCTAGACCATAATTCAGACCTATTGTGGAAACTCAAGAGTTTGCTTTAAAAAACTCTGCTATGAAAACCAAACCTGGGAAAAAACGACCAGTATTCCGATTTAAACACCTAAAGGTGGAATCTTAAAATACGAGTTTCTGCCCTTGATGATGTTTTTTAAACAGTTTCTGTAAGCACTCAGGCTAATGTTGGCTTTTTTATTTTAAATTCTACTTTTTCGTTTTCTTTTGTCTAGCTGACATGCCCTGCCAATTTCTCTTGTTCTAGATAGTTTCATGGAGTCCCTGAAGATATACACAAGTGCAAATAAAAACAGAAATTGTTTCAGAATTATTTGATCCTCAGTTCAGGTTTCACATTATGTGCTGGGATCTGGAAACAGATGAGGTCTGCCTGCATGTTAGAACATTAAATCATCTAGTAAAATATGCTAGAAACTGTTGACTAAGCATAATTTTTCTGTGGTTGTTATATATCAGGCTGGTTTAGGATCCTAATGTGGATGGATTTTTTCAGTGTCCTTCAAATAACTCACCGAAATATTTATAAATATTGATTTGACTTCGATCTTAAAATCTTTTTGCCACTTGAGATGGTCTCCTCTGGCTATGTCTGTGTTTCTGAGGTTGAAGGACCTCAATTGAGAAGATACTGACAAAGGCATATGGCAAGCCAGATGTTTAGGGTTAACGGCTATAGTTTCTTTTCCTTGAGCTGTTCTCCATTTGTGCTCCAAATATCCAGCAGATAAATCCTCAGTTGACAATGGTACCAGNAAAAAAAAAAAAAAAAAAAAAGTGAAATGCAGTTAGCAACCTCTGTCTTCTAAATACAGGAAGAAATGTCTGTCATTGCCAGATGATGCTTGGAAAAATAACAGTCTGGTGACCAACTGAAAGATCATAGGTCAGCATGGATTTCTGAGAACAAAAGATCAACAAGGTGGTTGATATACTCAGTGGTCCCCAAGATCCTCTCCCCCCTGTTTGAGGTAGTTAGTATGGGAAATACTACGAGTCTGCTGTATGGAATTTCTGAGTACACCCTACAGAGTAAATAGCACTGAAAGCAGAATCTGAGGAGAATACCAGTAGAAAAGTGAGGTGCTATTTTTAGGTAACTTGGAGCATCAGACTGAAACTAACCGTTCTTCAGTTTACTGCCCTTCCTAATTCCCAAATACTTTAGAACGGTTTGCTCATCTACAGAGTACTGCAAAAACAGTCGGAACAATGATGAATGCTTTTCTAGGTGTGAGGCAGTGAAACATAGAAGCTTGTTACTTTGTGTGTGCTGCATATGAAAACTGGTCTTCTAAAAAAGTACCATTTCTTTGTCTGTTTCAGGACCGTCTCGACTCTTTAACTGAAGTTGATGATTCTGGACAGCTAACCATCAAATGTTCTCAAAATTACTTGTCACTGGATTGTGGCATTACTGCATTTGAACTATCCGACTACAGTCCTAGTGAGGATTTGCTTGGTGTTCTGGATGATATGACCTCCAGCCAAGGGAAATTAAAATCATTTGAATCCTGGAACTACAGTGAGATGGATAAGGACTTTCCAGGACTTATCAGAAGTGTGGGTTTACTTGCAGTAGCAACGGATTCCATTGCTTCCCAGTGCAATGAAGCATTAAATGAGAAAGAAACCTCCACACCTCTTTCAGCGGAAGATGGAGAAGAAAACAAAGACAGGAAAGCACCACATGAGCTCTCACTAGTATCTCCTTCCGTGAATTCCCCTCTCTCTCAAGGTCCCTGCTCTGAAGATGGTGTTTTACCTGCTGACAGCAAACCAGTTTCCACAGTAGAGAAACCAGAATGCAATCTTCCACAGCACACTGGTGAAAAAATCAAAAACTCTCACTGTGAGAACTCAACTCCTAAGAGGTCCATAAGAGACTGCTTTAACTATAATGAAGACTCCCCTACACAGCCTACATTGCCAAAAAGAGGTCTATTTCTGAAAGATGATGTGTTTAAAGATTATATGGAAACGAATGATTTTAAAAGGCCAATCTCTCAGATAGTTAAAAATGAAATGAGTAGAAGTACACCCTCATTGTTAGATCCACCAGACAGGTCCAAGCTTTGCCTAGCTTTACAGTCATCCTACACTAACAGTCCATCTGCAGTTAGTCAGTCATACGATTGCTTAAATAAAATAGGTGATAGAAATCTAGAGTACTCAATAAATAATCACTTTAAGGACAGTCTCATAAGTCTAGGGAAGCCTACCTTCTACACCTGTAAAGAAAAATCAAAGCACAAAAAGTCTCATGATACTCCGGAGAAAGTGAAAGCTGGCAGAGCACCTGGAGGTATGTGTAAAACAGCTCCACCAACACAAGTCAAAAAAAGAGGACGTTCTTCTCTACAGAATGGAATTGCTTCTCGTAACTCCCAGTTTTTGGAGGAGACAGAAACAGATTCTTCTGTATCATCAGATTCTTGTAACCAGAAAGACCCAAGTGGGCAATCACAAGGTAAAACCGAGCCTTTTAGTTCACCAACACGTAGCCAAAGGAGCGCTTCCTCAGCTGGTTCTGGGCTTACCAACTCATCACCTCTTCTACTGCAAAGAAAGAATAATAAAAGCCTCTCCTCAACACCAAGCTATACTCAGAAAAACAGTAAAGATGGTGAGGTCTGGTATGGATCTGATGAATATTTAGCACTCCCTTCACATCTCAAACAGACTGAAGTATTAGCTTTAAAACTAGAAAATTTGACAAAATTGCTTCCCCAAAAACCCAGAAGAGAAACCATTCAAAACATTGATGATTGGGAGCTGTCAGAAATGAATTCAGATTCAGAAATGTATCCAACATACCAGACAAAAAAGTACAAAAAAATGGGTAGAATTTCACCAAGCTCTTCAAGTGATATAGTATCCTCCTTGGGTGACAGTATTGAATCTGGGCCTCTCAGTGATATTCTCTCTGATGAAGATCTTTGTATGCCTGTATCTTGCATTAAAAAATACATTGAAGAAAAGTCAGAAAGGACTGCTGTCACTCAGCCCACTGAGAATGAGACTTCTGCCTCAAATAAATCAGCTTTAATTCACCAACTAATGCAAGATATACAACACCAAGAGAATTACGAAACCATATGGGAAAAAATCGAGGTAAGGCAATAATCTTGTGTTCTTCTGCTGTGTTCCTGATAAGCCTACATATCGGGATGGAGCCGTGAGCAGGGGTGGAGTTACTTTCTTGTTTTCTTTTAACAATGAAAATAGCCTCAGAGACTGTTGAAAGTAGAGAACAGCAAATATCATTGTCATTATAATAGACTGCAGTGAACTTTAACTAACTATGCACAATTTTCCTACATCATGTTACTTACACCAATGCTTTTAAACTTGGCAAAACATTATTTTATTAATAGAGCTTCTCTTTGCTCATATCAGTTACATGATAAGTTATTTTTGGATGAACTGAAAGATAAACATTGGAAAATCAGGGATCTGTATTGTATTTGAATGAAGTTATACTTAATATCACCTGTCTGTTTTCTTCATATTTTTAGTCCAAGAACAGAGGAATCATTTACTCGATTCCTGTCATATCAGCTATAATAACCACACTTTTTTTCAATCAGTTCTCTTCCCTTTCAGTGATTAATTTCCCTCCAGTGCTGATAGAACTAAACGTAACATATTTTCCCTTTCCTTCCCCCTTCCCTTCCCTTCCCTTCCCTTCCCTTCCCTTCCCTTCCCTTCCCTTCCCTTCCCTTTTCCCTTCCCTTTTATTTTTAATTTAAATAATCCTTCATAAATAATGACAATTTAAGAGTGCACTATACTATTACATTAAACTTTAAATTAGATGGGATTTCATTATTGGCTTCTGGCGTCACTTCTTCAGAAGTAACTCTTCTTTATAAAGTTGAGTAGTTAACACTATGAGAGATTTTTTCAAGAAAAAAGATAAACTTTGGCAAGGGAGGTGAATTTGAAAGAATAATCAAATAAGGACCTAGCCATCTCAATAATATAATAATTACCTTAAATTCAGTTTTCTGATGGGTTTGTCTTCCTGGCCATTGTAGAGGAGAACTCTTCTATTCAGAACATTTCATGTTGATCCTCAATATAGTTTAGTAAAATGGCTGTCAGAAAAGAAAGCTCCATCTCTACTGGATTTCAAAACCTTTAAAATTCATGGAATTTGCATTAAAGGGTTCTCTTGCCATCTAAATGCTAAATCTGGTATCTGCATTATCCTCTGTGTCATCAAGCTCTATGACAGCTAAGAAAAAAGGACTTTGTTTTGTAACTTCAGTAAACGCTTCTTACAATGCATGATTCCTATAACTTTTGGAGACATTGGAAGTATTATGACTAGTAGAAAAGTAGTTGAGCTAGAGATGTTTGAGTATAAAGTCGAGGTAGAAAACCCAGAAAGAGAAATTTCTTCTTAGACAGAGAAGGGAACAGCAGCTGTCAGCCTTGAGAGAGTCAGCTCTGAAGGGCAGCACTTAATGATTTGAGTTGCTCCCTACATCCTGATGGCTGGGGTTCATCTTCCAGACTCTGAGGAAAGAACCATTCCTGTAAGTGCAAGCTGTTTCTGTGCTTAAGTCTGTGTAGTGTTGAAAATTAGTCCAGATGAAGCTGACAGATACAGAGCCCTTCATTCTATGCAAGCAACAAATCCCATCAAAGCTGCTTATGAATATGTTAGATGCGATCTCTCAAACGCTACTACAGGAGCCTGTTTAAGGAATGGAATTGTTGAGTGTCTAGGGACCAACTCCCTCCAGTAGGTGCTGACTGGCACCCTTTTGGCAAGAATCAGGTGGTAGAGAAAATTTATGTATCACTCTCTCAAATTATCATGTTTACTTTCCTCAGACTTTTTGTAAAGGTAATTCCCTTTTTGGGGGTCATCTGTCTCGGTGTGATTCCCTGCACCTGCAGTTCAGTCCTGCCATGATGGAGAAGTAAGAACCAGCTGTAAGAACTGGCTGCAGTTGTAAACACCTGCTTCCTCTCCACACCCAGTTTCTCCTCACCTCCTCTGGAGAGTGCATTGAGCTCCAGACAGCAATTAAAGGTAGCTAGCTGTTCTCTGACCAGAATAAACCCTTCTAGCTAGTGATTACAGTTACCACTCTCGTCCTTGAGGAACTTTGCTACTGCTGATGCTGCTTTTTCTACAATTTCTCAGTGTTTCTGGTTGTGATGAAAGTTTGGGAAACATTGATCATGGAGTTTGAAAATAATCTTATAAAGTATGTTGTGGGAAGAGGCTTAGAGTAGAAGAAGGGTTTTAAAGAGAAAGAAGACCAGTTGCAAAGAGCACTGCTAGGGAGATAGTTCAGTGATCCATCCCTTGAAAGTAGCACACCAGAAAGTCTAATATTTATTTCATGCAGAAAGATGTATGCTAGCTACACTAAATAGCTTGAAAATGTATTTCCTGAATGGTGAATAAAAATAATCAAAAGTTTTGAAATGTTTTGCCAAGAAATTGTAATATTATAATATTTTAAAGAAATAGAAGGTTTTGACAAGTTTTTCTGTTATTGCTAGTAATTACATCTTCTTCTTGTAAGACCAGTTAAAGAACCAATTTTTCAATACAAGAGCTATTACCACAGTAAATCCTGCCTCAGTAACACTATGGTGTCTTGCTGAGGTACTTTAATTTGACAGAAGTAATAGAAAAATAGAAAATCCCACCCTTACATGATGTTATGAAATATTATAAACAAAATCTAACTAAAAATGGCATACCTACATTACAGTTCTTTAAACAGAGTATCAAAAGCATGCCATTGCTTTTTTAATTATTGTCATTTGCCATTTACATTAACTCTGCTATTTAATAAGAAATCTCCAACTCAAAAACTAGTTTCTTAATTGCATGAATACATGTCAGCAATAAGTCAATACTGCTTTGGTTAGTGGTAGTTTCGTGCTAAAGAAGTCAGATCTGAAATGAGAACTTAAATAAGGACAGAAGAAGCATGTTCATGCCTATTAGTAATCCAGTTACAGTGCTAAAAATGTCTAGTCTAATATATTTTATTTATTGAGATTGTAAAACAAAACTAAAATAACTCAACACTTCATTTTGGGATAATAACATCTTAGAAATGACTGGCAGCCTCAAAATAATTGAAAGTCATATTTTTGCTATGTAATAGGGCAAACAAGGAAGTTCCAGTATTTTATCATCAGAGGAATAATTTTGAATTTGTGTAAGTCTGGTAATATCTTGATAGTAAACATTTTGCTTAAATTTATTGGAAGACTTATTAATGTTTCAGTTATACGGAGGATAGTCACGTGCAGAAGCTGATAAAATGTAGTTTTTCATACCTGCAGATTATGCAGATACCCTTGCATGGGTATTACCATGCTGTTAATCTATATGTCTGCCTACAAACAGAATTCTGCTTGACTGGTCCATTTGCTGTTCTTAATCCATAGGATCACTTCCTTGCTTTGCAATAAATATCGCATACTCTTGCCAACTTTCGCCTTGCACTGCAGCTAATTCTTTGGCACGTGCTTCCTACGAACCTCCATTCTGGGGTACACAACAATATCTGTGGCAGTTCCTTGTATGTTTCAGGAATCACTTTTTGGAATTAAATGTGAGAATGAGCAATACCAAATTCTGAAAGTTGTTCTTGTTAAAGTACAGCTCAGCTTTTAGTAGCTACCTGAAGTGAATTTTTAGAATGCAGATTAAGCATTGTAGTTTCTGTTGTATTAACCAGAGGACAAAAAGACATAACAACATCATTCTCACAGGTAAAGTCAATAGAGTTCTTTTCTGTAAGAAGACGGCCAGTTGCCACTTCCCGTTTGCAACCCTAGGTCTCCATGGTATCAGTTTCAGATGCTTTAAGGTTTACTTTCTATAAGAAAGCAAAGTTATAATTGAATTCCCCCCTCCTCCCATTTTTATGTGCAAACTGAAAAAAAATATCCCAGACTGATCTAAAGACAATGCATTTTCAATTGTCTTATGTGAATAAAATAATAATGACAATAAAAACCTTATTCAGGCAGTTTTATCTCCTTAGCTAGAAAGCAATACTAGATAGACTACACTGACGTCCTTGTGCTTTAATCTGTGGTCATCGATAATCCCATCTACCTGATTTTTGAGGGCATTATTACAAAGGGTATAAATGTAACCATTTGCAAGACACTCTATTTCAATGAAGGTGTGCTTGCTTTGCAGACCTCAGGGTTAATTGTATGGAGCAAATTGTCAGTTTTTCCTGTTATGCAGACTTATAGCTTGTTTTATCACAGGCTTCGTTTCTGTTAAGAGGCAGCTGAATTTCCTCTGCAAGAAGAAATTTGATATCTACTGATCCCATCTTTTTAGCTTATCACGCTGCATCAATTTGCCCTCAACTCAATTGGCTATGTATTTTGTCTGGGGAGCCCAGTCAGCCTTGGCACTGGTTTCCCACTTTCTTGATGTGCTGAGGGAATAAAATAGTGCTGCTCTGCATATTTTTCTGCTGTGGTTTAGAGCATTTCCCAGGGATCCTACAGCAAAGAGTTGGATGAAAGGTTTTGCTGCCTTCCAGGACCCAGTCAGGGACCCTCTCTCCCTCATACAACCCTTTATCCTCTCTAAACCCAAGATGCCTCAGAAGACCAGAGAATAAAGACCCATTTTCCAGACTCTAGGAGTAACATGAATAATTGTCCTGTCTAGGAGGAACTAAGGATCAGTGCAATCTACAAAGGAGAGTGCAACATCAGAGCTAAACCGGTTAATGTGACAAATAGCTTGTGTGTTTGGGTGCTTTTTTAGAGGGTGGTCATGAAAGGTGACTAAATGGTAGGCTTCTGCAAATGGTTAATGGACTTGGTAGAGCAAGTTCATATTGGAGATAGGGCTAGGAGTTCATTTGGGCAGTGGAGAGCCCATTGGTTAGAAAATATTTGGAGAACTGACACAAAGGGGAAAGAATTTGTGTTGGTTAGATTGAATGGGGGGACAGTTGCTCATGGGCAGAGAATGGACTGAAAACACACTGGTACAGTTAGGGTAGAAGTTTCATTGCTTTAGGGGAAGCAAAGTTTATTTCTGTTTGGAGGTGGTTTTCATATTTGAGGGGGAAAACATGCGTAGAGGACAAATAGATTTTGCTAAGGTAGTGAAAAACTAATAGGAACTGATAATGCTGATGGGGCTTGGTAATCAAGAAGAAACATAGAACCAAAATCAATAATGACAGAGCAGGTGGAAAATGCGAAGATAATCATAAGGGAACAGGACTGGCTTGTTTTGGATTACCAGATAAAGGACTTTTAAAGTGTTGTAGCGCTCCCTTCAGCCCTCTTGCTTTCAATAACATAGTGTTTCTAATGCTGACCCTCTAAAAATAAATGGATCGTGTATTTTTCCTAACAGACAGCATGCTTGCCAAAATTTGTTCACCTCTGAGTCTCACTTATACTGCATCATACAATTTAGGTTGAAATACTGCTCTTGGTTGATGACCGGTTTTTAAAAAACAATAAGAGCAAGAGATATCAGATCCGAAAATTCCTTGGCAACTCCGCAGTTTTCTCAGCAGTGTTGCTGCTTTGTGCATCATAATTGAAAATGTCACTTCACATTTCGTACTGAAAGTCAAGTTTGGGCTTTGTTGTTTTGAGTCTGATGATACACCCCTGCTTTGAAAGCCCATCCCTCAGTTTTCAAGCCGGTTGAACTATTATTAAGCAGTAATGTAGTATAGATATGGAACTCTCACTTTTACTCAGAAAAATACTTCTTTACTAGAAGATATTATTGAAACACAGTGAACCCTCTGTTTCTGCAGAACACTTAGTTCCTAACAGTTTGCTTGAATTTTAAACAGCTTCTTCAAGTACATTCACTTTTCTTTGGCATTTGCTTTACCACAAATAGTCTGAGCAAGTTTGTCACCAGAAATCTTTGCAAAAAAAGCAACTTCCATGTAAACTGTACAAATTCTGAATTTGTAACTGACTGCAGGAATTATGATTCCTTAATGAAATGCATCTATTGTGAAGCATATGTGTGTTCAGGAATGTTTGAATTTCCAATATAAAGACCTCAGAATGATTTGGCAGTGAACAATTTTAGACCTGGGTATTTTACATTCAGTATTTGGCTAGTCATTCCGAACAACTGAGGGGGACGGACGGGGGCGGGGGGCAAGGGAGAGGGTGAGAGAGAAAAAAATCTGCTCACAAATAATTTTAGTAGCATTGATTTGAGGGTATATCTTTACTAGTGTTTAGAACTGATTGTCAGGGATACGTCTACATTGTCTACATCCCATGTTTGGGTCACATCTGATGTGAGACCTCTGGCTGCAAAAAGCTTCCCAACTCTCTCTTGTTGTGTACATAGCTGGACGCTACATCTCAGCGTAGAGGTGGCTACGAACAGCTTAGAGGAATGGAGGAATGGCTGCTTTTGTCTCTGTGAATCCATGAGCCCTCCTCTTCTGTACTAATGCAGTCCCTTGGATCAGCTTTAAGTGACCATTTGCTTCACAACCCAGAGTCATTTCTTAATCATCTGTACCCCAACCTAGCCACAAGCCTGCAGCAGAGCCATCCACTTTATTTATTTGTGAACTGGAAACTTTCTAGAAGTTTGCCAAGGATTATTTCTTACCTTCCGGATCTTTGCTAATAGGCAAAAGGGTGCAGCAGAGCTGAAGATGCAGAGAGGGAACAGTTAAGACTGCAAGAAGTGGATTACCTGCTCACTCTGCAGCGAAGGACAGGCTGGAAGGCAAATTCTGGGTGCCAGGCAACCTACCTGGAAAGCCAATAGAACCTCCAGATTTAAAAGGGACATAGTGATAACTCAGAGAAGTAATCAGTATTGACTTTAAGATGATCTTATGATTGACTGTTCGCTGCTTTCAGTTCTCTCAACGTAAAGGAAGGCAATAAGCAACCGTTAAAACAGGTTTAGAAGCTTTCAGTTACAGCACTAGCTTCTAAAACACAAAACAAAAAAGTCACATTGCAATATGGGAATTTACTTCAAGGTGCATATGGTGTTTTAAGAGGGGTATTCTTGTGCTCCGGGCTGAATTGCCTATAACTGCTATCTTATAGGGAGCAGGTACTGGGGAGAGGGTTGGTTTTTGTGAAGAATTTGAGATAACTTCTGAGCTACCTTGTAAACTAGTTACTCTGTTGATTTTAGGGCTCCTTGAAGTGCCACCATTATTAAACAGAAAACTATTGAATTTAAAATTGTGTTTTTACATATTCCCTTGAATATGTTAAATACGGGAGTGTGAGAGAGAATGCTCCTCGCTTTATATTTCCAGAGTGACATGCCTTTCCCAATGGTTTAAGGTCTAGCTGTTCTGTTACATAATATACTTAGGCTCTTGGATGCTTATGTTTTATGTATCTTCTACAAGGAAGTACAGGATATTCCAGAAAGATACAGTATATCAAAATCACCATGCTCTATTCTAAATATTTAATTATTTAAATAATACATTGCTACTAACTTCTACAAAAATCAAATTCCAGTCTATCTCCTGTTGTTAATGCATCATTGCCTTAAAATGTGTACATGCTGGAGATGAGTCAGAGGAACAGAAATGTTCGAGGGTCTAGAGAGGATTAACCTGAAAAGAAAGATCAAGTCCACTTATGTAAGATTATTGCATAACTTCTCAAAATATGTTCATCTTTTTCTTCTTGTGAATCTTTATATGTTTTGACAGCGACTGGTTTTCATTCCTTCATCCTTTCCAGTATGTTATGGTCAGGAATGAAACATTAAATCATGCTGACTCTTAAACCATAGTTGTTATCATTAGGCATCAGAGGGAATATAATGTCTGGTAAATATGGACAGGAAACTGTCTCTCAGAGGCTTGTTTCAGACTGTATGTTTACACAGGCATTTATTATAAAAGTTATCTTGAAAGCAACCAGAAAGGCAAAAAATTGTTTTCTCCCCCTTGTTTAGGTTTTGGAGTACAGATGATAATCTTTGCGAACAGCTGAGAGGTCCTTAGGAAATCAAACTGGAATCTTATCTGAATATTCCTTTATTGTTAGTAAAGATTTATTTTAAAATCTGTTTCTCATGTGAGTCAAGTAAGGTCACCAGAACAAGGACTAGATTTGCCTCTGGTTTCCCT
Source organism: Pampusana beccarii (assembly GCA_013399365.1). Classification (NCBI taxonomy): domain Eukaryota; kingdom Metazoa; phylum Chordata; class Aves; order Columbiformes; family Columbidae; genus Pampusana; species Pampusana beccarii. The sequence goes on along the minus strand of VWYH01004525.1, from coordinate 50,016 downwards.
CGGACAATATTTGGAAACTCTCCAGGCTGACAGAGGGAGAACAAACAAGCAAACAGATTTTTGGTAGTAGTGTAGATGTTCAAGTCACAGTAACTTAATATTACTAATTGTTTTTTTCTCTACTGATGCAGCATCTGACTACACAAATGTTTCCTCATTGTGCTGTACAAGACTAAAGACACACAAGGCAATTTAAAATGTAAATACTGCTACACTATTAGCAGCAACTGAACCATAGCAGCTAGCACAGAATTGGCTCAGGAAAGCCCAAACTAGGGTCAAGCTCATCTAGGCACTGCAGTGCATATCTCCCACAGCTCCACTGTGTACAGAAAACCAACCAAAAATAGTAAATTCCTTAGAAACAACAAAGCTTCTGGGGTTAAAAATAAACAATAAGAAGACAAAGAAAAAAGACTAGAGATCAGTTTTATTTCATTCTGTAAACATACCCAAATTTTGGGATGCAAAAAGTCAGAATTAGGGTCTAAAGAGGGTGTAAAGGATTGCCCACTAGAACCCACTGAAAAAAAGAATCTTTCTAAAAGGGAAGGTAAATTAATTAGAAGGCAAAAGAAAAGCAATTAGTGGAAGAACTAATAGTGACAATATTTCTTTGGAGACTGCAGGTGTACAAGAATCAAGTGCACAACAGGAGGTTAAATTAGGAAACTAGAGGAATAATAATGGAATAAAGAGGTAGTGAATCTCAGTCTCTCCTTGCTCCTGCCATATTTAGTGAATAGTGGCAATCACCATTTTCCCTGTTTTTCAACTCAGAAATCTTAACTGCAAAACAAGTTCATGAGTGAAAGAATGATAATATCTCTTGTGAGGCGACAGACGACTTCCAACTAATTAGCCTTGACTAATAGGAAATGCTAACATTAACGTTCTGATTTTGAGAGGGAATCGTGGTTATTATATGTTAAGTCATACCAATAATATAGCAGAGGTCAATGTATTTGGCAGTTACCCCCAAGGAAATAGCATCTTTTCTATTTTAGTAAGAAGCGGTTTTTTGCTTGAGTTTGGAAAACTTTTAGACATGGTGATATATCGCCATCTTGAGGTCAAAACTTGTTACTGTGCCTATTTTACGGCAGTTTTGTTCAATTTGCCTCTCAAACGAACGAGACTCACAACTTGACACACGTTGTTAGGAATTCAGAGATTAAATAAATCATAAAATAGAATCTTTCATCCCTATGAAGGTCTTTTTGTTTCAGTGTCGTGTAGTTTCCAACAATTTTTGCACCGTTTTTTATTCCAGCAAATTGAATGTTGACACACTGTTCTGATTTTAAAAAATAGTGGCATGTCTGTGCATCTGCAAAAAATTTAGAGATGTTGTCTCCCTGAAAATATAACCACCATTTTAATTATTGTTTAGAGAACTATAGTTATATTATTTAAATAAGTAGCATTCAATCCTGCTTTGTGACCATCAGGCCAAGAATATAGTGGCTTTCTTCCTTTATCTATCACTTACTGGTTAACTTACTGAAAATATAGTGTAAAAATAATGCTATTTGTATTTGTTTATAAGGCACTGAAAATCCTGTGGGATTAATTCTGTGCCATTGGGTTAATGTATACAATTTGGCTAATTTAATTGTTTAAACGTGATTTGTTCTTTGCTTCGGAAAGTATAAAAGTTTTGAAAGTACATAAATCTTTGTTTAATTGACATTACGCCATAGGGCCACCATGATTTCGTGCTACAGGAGGAATCATGGCGCATGTATATCAAATGCATCTTTCAAGGAATTAAATGCTGGGGCATGAGATTCATTTCTACCATCTATGAAATCAAAGAACGAAGAAATGTTGGGACCAGTCAAGGGAGGTGCCAGCACGGCTCCAACTGAGTGTCCTCCAGTGCTGCCCAGTGCACACGCAAGGAAGCAGCTGACCAGCAGCAGAAATAGCAGCTGCATCAGGTCGTTCTAACCCCACTCCAATGTCTGAAGCCCAAATACTCAGGGTATGCAAACCAAGGAATGATGATCATCCGTAATTGTCTATTTTTCCAGAGCAGAATAAAGCTGTATACTAATATATTACAGAGGCTGTTATATGGACAAGTTGCAAATAAGAATTAGTTTGTCCTTTGGATGCAGTTCAGCTCGTAATCAATACATACAGCAGCTGTAAAACAATCTGAAAATAAGGTATGTTGCCAACAAAATATTTAAAATAATTATAACAAGAGGAAATGCAGTACTTCCAAGTACCTTTACATCAATAGTTATATTGGCAGCATTTTTAGAAAAAGCACATCAGACAACTAGCTTCACTGAAAATAGAGATACTGATTACAGACTCACATTAGCCACAGAGTTTGGATCAAGGTTGCTGCATAACAAACACTTCATGCTGAAAGAAAGGGGATGGTTCTGATCAGGAGATTTGATTTTAGGTTGATCTATAGAATAAATAATAAATCTGCACTTATGGACAGCAGATCCTGAACTAACTTCTACATTTTCTGTTCGTGTTCAGAGTTGCTCAGAATGGCCGGATAAATAAATTTGGGACTGTGAATAGACGTGAATATACTGCAGAATTGTGTCACTATTGTTTAGACAGGACATAGCAACTCATTTTTGTGCCTGGCATCTTATCAAAGAGAGGCCTCTCTCCTGCACTGTGCTCAGGGTCTCTCTAGAATCCAGACGCTCCTTCCAGCTGCTGCTGGAGAGCTGAAGTCGCCCTTTCTGGGAGTTGCCAGCGTCACCTTTCTTGGCTCAGGCAGGTTTATTTGTTGTTCTTGTCCTTCCCTTGATAGATCACTGGCTACAAATTTCTGGAGATACTGTGTTCGTAACTTGCTCCCTGGTTTACCAGCTGAGTGAAATGTGACCTAAAAACATTCACATCTCTTAGCTGATCTCTAGATATGACAGGTCTGTGACTTAGGCATTGTCACAAGACAGTATAATATAAAAAGGCCTCAGTTTAGAATATCTGATGCTGTCATACGTAAGAGAAACTTAAAACTTGTCCTGTACTAGAAGACATTTTGGGTACCTATCTTTATTACCTAGCTGCTGCTTAGACATATTGGATTTTATGTAGAGAAGAAATGCCTCAGAAAAAACTATTTTAAGAGTAGTGAAAGCTTCTGTGGCATATGACCAATAACAGGCATCGCTCTTTGTGAACAAATATATTTTCAGAAACAACATGTTCAGCCTAGGAGTGTGATGAACTTTAAAGACCAAATTTGGATGATCGTTCGGAAATTTGTACGTTACTCGGCACTCACAATATCACGGTTGTTGACTGTTCCACTTTTAACTCTAAGAGCTTTAGCCTGCCTGTTTTAATCCAAATGACCCAAAGAACATCACACTTTTTTTTTTTTAATTGAATAATAAGAACTGTCTTGTCCTTTGCTTCTATTTCCTCCTCTTTTGTTTTCATCGCTGTTTATGGCCCATTTCCTTATTGTCTGTTCTTCCTGTTTCTCCCTCATTTTCAGGACTCTTGGTATACTTCAACTCCTGTGTTCTCCTTCCTGCTGCTTATACTGTTCACTCCATAGTTTCAATATTGTTTCCTCAGGAAACTTTTCCCAGTCAACCTCAAAATTTCCCACAGACTAGGAATGCTGCATGAGATCAGTGCTAGAAACATCTGAATACAGATTCACACTGCAGAGGTGTTCTGACAAAATTCAGTACTGATTGGAACAGTGGAAGATATTTACTTCTTTAACCAATATACCTGTATCTGCAGTGGTTATAACACTTATTTCTGTAAAAGTGGTGGGGGTTTTGTCAATACTACTTCTCTCAGTTTGAGAGGATGCTTCAGCTGCTTGGCACAGTGGTGTTTTCCCAGCTGTGTGAGGCGTCTCCACGAGAGGGCTGGCGCAGGCTGCGCTCCAGCAGGCACCTTCGCTCCGAGCCCAGGCTGCAGCTCGGGCTGTGCCGCTGCCATCCAGCACTGTGACTTCACGTGGAACTTGAACAATTCGAAATATTGCCTCGAAAATAACTAAGATTCCAATCAGTATGTTTGATAACTTAGGAGGCAGATAAGAAAAACTGTTTTCTGTCATCTAGAATGTGAAGGCATACATAAAATTTTTCTTTACAAAGAAGGATGTGTTCATTTACTTATTTACTTGATTCCCAGGAGTGCTTTGAATCTCATACCATTTTTGAGATACAGCACTGGCCTCCCCTACTTTTTCAGCATGAATTGTGTCCTCACCTGAATGAATGTAGGAGGCCTAAAACCTTACCTGGCTTTGTGCCTGTTAATGTTACATCTCAGGTAGAAAACGTGGCCACATCAGTGTGAGAAGAGATCAGCAGCCATTTTGTATGCCCGGCATTATTGCCATCAGAGCAGATGGCATCTCTGGGGGTTTACAGCCAATCCATATTGCTGTTCAGTTCATATCAGATGAATCTTTAAATGATGGATGAATCCAACAGTCTTCCCTTTTCCCCTCCCTTCTCTCCACTAGTCCTCTCTACTCTCGAACACTTTCAAAGTCACAACGATGCTGGCTTTCCTGTGCTGCTATATGACATTCATATGTGCAGCTGTCTTGGCCTCAGGGCTATGCAGGTCTCTTCTCCCCAGCACTGTCCTTCCAGCCCACGGGTTTTGCTTCTCTGCTTCCAGGTGTCCACCAATCCCTCAAAAACCTTGGGGAAATGTTACCAATGGTGTTGGAAGCTTGTCTGCTATCTAATAACATGCCTCTCAGGAACAGGGTTTAGGAAGCATTTGCCTTACTTTTCTTGTATCTATCTTCGACCCACAGTCAATTTGCTGATACTAAGAATGTCCCTTTTTAGATCTTACAAGTTTCAAATAGCAATGGTAGTTCTTGTAAACAGAAAGCAGACTTTACCTTGAGCAAAAGGTAAAACAGGCATAGGGTAAAGAATGAATTATGTTTGTGGCATCATGGAAAAGTTTAAGTAATCTGCAGAGATACATTTAGGAATGATTCTTAATATTCAGATTAGTATAACCTTCTCTTTGTCTATAACAGAAGCAGAAATAAAGTCAACAGTCCCCTGGGGACAGTGAACTTTTATTGCAGAATCAGGTTCACTGTCTTCAAATACAGTTATTTTTAATGGATTGAAAAGTAGGACTTTGCACGTTTCCCTGACCCATACTTTTAAAGCCTATCTTAGCTTTATGGTTGTGGGTCTTCTACCTAGAAAGCTTTATGGAACTAAGAACTTCTTTAAAATATTGTCTGCTGTTCCCACTCCAGGGAGAATACAGTGTGGAAAAAGTTTGGAAATGTTAGCAAAATTTATTGATTTAGCGGTGGACCAAAAGGTCCACATATATTAAGATCAAGAGTATCCTATTATTGGCTTTTTGGTAGAAAGCTAGAACTGAGTTAATTTGTAGTGTTTTCCTTGGCTTGTAATAAGTGTGCTTTGTTGTCCTCACTATTTCAAGACTACAAGTACTCTCAGCTCTACAGTGAAATCTCCCTGAAATGTGGAGATATGTCTGTCTGGCTCTGCTTATTATAACTCCATATTTTTATAGATTAATCCTTCTGGTTTTCCAGCATCAGAATACATCCTGGGGACTCTAAAACCAGGAAAAGTCATAAGCCAGTGAACAGCCTGTGCTACCATTTTCCATTCTGTAACCGTATAAATCATGACCAATTAGATAGATGTCCATTAGGGAAAATACATTAAGTGGTCATTTATAATTCTGTGTGTGGTAGTTGGGCACAAAGCCCAGAGCTGGCATTTGTGAAAGATTTGTGTAATTTCAGAGTCTTAAAAAATGCTCAACTAAACAGTATGTAGTAGAAGACGAAGATGTGTCTTTACACAGCTGTCCACTGAGAAAACTATTTGATCTTTCTCTTCTCCCTGTTTGGAGGGAACGTTTAATCATACACTCTCATACACTGGGATTATTGGGTAAATGTGGCACTTCTTTAGCAGAAAGCTGCGAAGTTCCGTTTCTGAAGTGTTTGTGAATGGATGTATTCTGAACTGCATATTAAGTATTGCCATCCTATTAATGTGTTTGGTCAGTTTTGTGCTTCTGTGAGGTCATTGTCTGCCACAGAATCTTGACAATATCACACAAGAATATTTTCCATTGTGGCATCTTCTTTCCTTGGGGATCTCTAACATCTGCACTGCTAATGGCTTTATTGTTGCCTCTGGGTCTAGCTCCAATTAAATTGACCGTGGCAGTTTGTTGCAGCCTCATCCTCTTGAGTACCTGGATTTCTTTGACTTACCTTTGCCTATGAAGAAAGTGCACTTTTATCCTTTTGAAAATAAAGTCCATGGGCAGAAATATGTGCCTCCTGAGACTAATATGCAAGTCTTTTTGTGGTTAGACAAAGGGTTTTCTTAATGCATTCTGTGATAGAAGTGCCCTTAGAGCCAGCCCATCCTTGTACACAGACCCCTCTGTGAGCTCAGTTTTTTTGTAAATTGGGAACAAACTTTACAACACTGTCTCCTTGCAACAAAATTGGCCATTCATTTTTAAGCACACAGCCTCATAACCAATTCTTTTAAGAAGAGAACTCCCTTTGTGTAATAAAAGGGAAGGTGGAGAGAAAAAAAGATCTGGGGTAGTGATTTAACAAGCACTGTTGTCTGGTGCTTCCACACTGAGGTTTGTGGAGTACAGTAGACCATCCACTGTCACTTTTAACTACCATGGCAGACGATTTTAGGATGTTTGCATTTAATACTTTGGTGCGTCTCTTTTATTCTGATTTTAATCTTAGATCAAGTCATCAAGTAGGGCTTTGTACTTTTACAAATGCAATGACCAGAAGTGCCTTAAGTACAGGCCAGCATGCATGTTAAATGGAAATGTTAGACTAATAAACTGAGTGATGTTAATACTGCACAACTTAAAATTACAAGCCAAAAGGTATTGAAATAATTTCACTACCTGTGCCGTGTATAAAGAGTAAATATGATATTTTTTTTTTTCCATAAAAAGCTAAACCAAAATTTGTCTAGGATGAGGGCCATAAAACTCTTCATAATGGCATTAACTGGATACAGTTGTATCTTTGGTGTTTTATGGCGTAATTTTGGCAATGTTAATGCTAGCTTCCTTAAGTGCACATATCCAAATTCCCCATCTAAAGGAAGCTTACATCAAGAACGTACTAAAAACATGTAAGTTAGTGCTGCTTTTAGTTTACAAAAAACCCCAAATAAACAAACAAAGCTACATTTTAGTATAGTAAAATTTCCATGTTATCACAGTCCTTTAAAAAAAAAAAATCACAAATGTGCTATCTTTTAGACTAAAACTCAAAATTACAGAACTACGTTTTAGCCTGTTTCCGTTCTTAAATATGATCTAATAAAAGCTGGATTTGTAAAGTGATAGCTGCAGCTGAGATGGAAACTTCCTCCTTTCCCATTCCATTCAATTAATGAAAGCCGAACTTCAAAGTCTAAATGAGATCATTTGAAGTGCTAAAATTATTGAACACCAGAGCTGTTTACTTTCCTATCTGACCAAAAAGAAGAGAGAGCTTGTAATGTAAAAGTAAAATTAAACCACTGAAATAAAGTTAGGAAACTTTAAAAGTTGTAGTGCAAGGAGTGATGTTGGCTTAGTGGAGAGACATTCATGCATAATTTTAAGTGACTCACTCGATAGTCTCACTTTGTTTTTCATGACTGTGGCAGTAAAAGGTTTTCTGGGAGGTTTTAGTTGTATGTTGTTCAGAAAACTGCAATCCAGTGAGAATATGTCTGAGCAAGACCCTTGACACGTTAAGAGAGTATGTGGGGATATAATCAGGGACTGAAGTCTTTCTGCAGTGTCATAAACACTTATGTAGTTATCAATAGTTTTGTAGTTGTTATCAGAAGTTTTTAAGTTGGTCAACTGCTTGTTATTTAGAAACATCCCCTAACTTTCTCCTGGGCTCTACTTTTGACCATGAGCATTGGCTGGGCCACCAGCTCCAGGGGAGCATGTAGCTGGGGTCAGTGGGTACCAAAAGTCCTTTGATTGACTCATTTGACAGCAGTAAGCATCAGTCTTGTTGTCTGCTCCGCACACTAGGAAGTGAGGAGTTAATGGATACCTATTACTAAAGGAGGTCAGTCTTTGGCCAGGGATGGGGTGAGCTTCTGAAACTCAATGGGAAAGCTCAGGAGAGGACTGAGGAAGCTGGAGACACAGGGAGTGAGGAACTGTCAGGCTGTGCCCAGAGGCAGGAGCACGTGCAGGTAGTGAGCACTGGGGTGTGCTGAACAGTCCTCGTGAGTAGGGAGGAATACGCAAACAGGATCCAGCAAGGCAACAAAGAGGAATAAAGCCAGGCACAAACTGCTTGGGATGCCAAAGACTGCTTATTTCTGTGTTCGTTTTAAGTATTCAATTTTCTGACATGCACTTGTGTTAGTCAGAAGACACATAGTCCCATTAAATATGATGAATTGCATGTGAGACTTGTTCACCTGACCACCTCTGTAGGCCTCGCCACCATGCCCCAGGGTTTCCCGTTCTGGCAGCGCAGGTCTGCAGCTGCCCCCCCACATGGCGGGCACAGCTGGGCGGCCTGACCCAGGATCCTCTGAGCAGTTGTGCTGGGTGCGGGGAGCCCTGCAGCCCTCTGCAGCAGCCGGGGGATCTGTGCCTTTCGCATTCCTTTATATTTAACAAAAGAAGGGCAGGAGGCACACTGCCAGGTTCACCCTTCCTCGGCCTGATATCCACGTGTGCCTCCGGCCTCAGAGCGGATGTACCCCTGGCCTTTTTGGGTGACGAAGCAAGTGACTTCTCATGTCTTCTGACTGAAAAAAAAAAAAAGGAGTGTTCTGGTCATTAATGGGGAAGTCTCAGGATATTTAACTAAATCCCATCAAATTTATTTTTAATTATTCAATTAATTAATTAATTCCTTAATTCTATAGAACAATTGAATTAAGTGTATTTTAATTCTATAAGACACAAAGCAGGAACACTAAGTTACAGCTTTTTTTTTTGTCCCTCAGTGCTCACGATTGTCTGTCTTTTTTATTCTTATCCATCCAGAGCAAATAGAACTAGACTGCAAAAAATAACCTTGTACATGCCAAATTTCGAATGACGACGTTTTTGCTCTAGCTTTTTTCGAAGGTGTGTGATGAGAAATTTCTTCCTCTCTCTAAGAAAATCTGTAAAATTGTCATAAAACAAAATGGAGAGTTGAATGTTTTAGAGATGAATGTTTAAACATTTTTCTCATGGGGTATGGGAGGAGCTTTATCATTATATACGAACTTTACTATAGAAGTTGCTACAAATCATCCAATAATAATCCAGAAACATTTGTTTCTGTACTAAGCCACACAGAATAAGAATAGCTTTACACTGGGTCATGTAGGGGCTTGAGTTGTGTTAATAACATCTAGCTTGCCAGCACAGTACAAAACTATTACATCTGCGAAACTGAACCAGCTGGTCAAAACACAGAAACTGGATTATACTGGTGCTCCTTTTTTTCTATTCTCTTCCCTTCTTTTCTCCCTGAGGAATTCTTGTACAGTAATTTTCAGCTTCATGGTGGCTGACTAGGCATTTTCAACTTCCAAGAAGTTTTGATGGAGAATACAATAGTTTAATTTCCCATTACCAAAGCATGAATTGGATAGATTTTACAGTATTATCATTGTAAGTGCAATACTGTCTAGATCAGACTCATAACTAGTATAAATCAACATAGCTCCAGCGAAGTTTATACCTGTTGAAACTTTTTCCCACCTTAAGAATGAGGAAGGAAAAAAAATCTAGAAAATCATAATTTCAAATAGAAAAAGCAGAAAGGTAAGAAGGGATATAAGGTAGTTTCATGTGCATCTGTATAACATGAAGAAAAAAATGAAAAATGTATTTGGTAAAATTTCTTATCCTATGAATTTATTTTTTCACTGCATACTCCTGGATTTGGATTTAGGATTGCATATTTAGTCTCATCCTTTGTTTTGATATAATTTATGTTGTAATCTGTATTTTTGAAGCATAGTTTCATGCTCTGGTAGTCTCACAATAGATAGTCTGTATTATAAGAAGCTTTTCCCTATTATTTTTTAGAATTTGTCTAACGCTTTTATTTAAAATGTATAATCTGGGATATATCCTAAATGATGAGGAAAGCAACTACTGTAATGCAGTTTGTGTTCCTGAGAACATGCACATCACTAATTGCATTCTATTCCAGCGGACTAGACCATCTTGATTATGCAGAAATGACTTCGCATTGGTCAATCTGTGGAGGAGCAGGGGCCCTTCAGTCAAGGATAAGTTATGTTTTCGTCTTCCCCTCTGTTATGAAACTTGAGGAGATTAGGGACCCGCGTTTATATTTGTGTCAGGGCTACATGGACCGTCGATATGGCAGATGCTCTTTCTCTAAGTACGAGAGCTGGCAGCCTCCTACCTTTGGCTGCCTGGGCCTGCTCGGGCACTAGAGAACTGTTAGTTCCAGGTCTAGGCTACAGCTGGCGACCAGAACTGGCCTAAACCCCAGAGCCTGTCAAGAACTACGCCCTAACAAAAAGTCAGAGGCAAGAAGGGAAAGTTCAGCATTGAGAGCAAACCGTAGGTTCATCTCCAACTCCAGAGCCGCTGCAGTTGGTTATATTTGCACAGGTTTCAATTTCCAGTCCAGGGCTGCTTCCCAGGCAGGGGTGAGTCATGAAGCTGGTGGATGGATGATAAAGGTGGCTCATTCCTTGCTCACTGCCATCAGGCTATTAAAATAAGTTGGATGGAATCATAGGCAGTGCTATAAAACAACAACAACAACAAAAACCCCCACAAAAACCCCCACCAAACACAAAAACAAACAAACCCCAAACCAGCACCAACAACAAAACCAACCAAACCAAACCAAACCAAAAAACAACGGGGCGTTGTTTTGATCATTAAGTTGTGACGGACGAAGGAATGAAGGAGGAATGGCATTGTTACAATTTAATCTTACATACAATTTGAGATAAAAGTAGTTTTCCCTTTTGCACGCCTTCTAACAGCTTAAAACACACGGTAATTCTGCTGCGATGTGGGTGGTCGAAGGGACGATACGGTTTTGTCGGGGTTTTTTCCGCCCCGGGGCGGCTCCGCACCGGCNGGCGGGGGGCGCTCCCCCCGCCGGCGGCCCCGCGCTGCTCTGCTTTCCCGCCCCTTCCTCGCTCCTTTGCACGTCGCTCCGCTGCGCTCGGTGCCTGCCGATGCGCTCTTTCGAATGGTTTCAATAAAATTTTATCGCCCTCGTTTGAAAAGTAGTCGGATTGTTGTGGTTCGTGCTGCCTGGCGGAAGAAAACCCGCCGGGTCTGGCGGCGGCCGGTGCTCCCCTGCGCCGCGGGGCTCCCCTCGGGCACCGTGTCCCCGCCTCGGGCACCGTGTCCTCGGCCGCCACCCTGACCTGCCAGGCCACTGGTGCTGCAGCTTCTCTTTTTTCTCAGATAACGTTGCTTATCGTGGTTCTGTGGGAGACTGTAACTATTTTTTTTTTTTTTTCCAGGCCCCCAAACGGCCCCCAGTTGTTCCCAGCACCCCAGCAGCGCGGGGCTTGGGAGCTGCTCGGCACCTGTGTGAAGCAGCACACGTTAAAACACGGGCAGGTTGTGTGAGAGGGCAGAAGTAACTCAGTTTTTAGCAGTTGCCTTTTATACTGGCGCAAGCCTGCAATGCTCCTGAGCTCCCTTTTGAAGGCACACAGACACAGAGTACTGCAGGCAGATGTTACACGTCTGTCTCCGTAAAATACACGAAGCATATACAAGAGAGAGCCTTTCTTCTTTTTTTTTTTTTTTTTTTCTTACCATATCACCTTGTCTCTCAAGGACAGCACATTGCTAAAATGCAGGCAGAGATTTATTGGAGGGACTAGAAGGACTTTACTCCTCCTGCTCCTCTCCTCCTCAGCTCACGTCTCCCACATCCCCTGCCAGTCTGGCATCTCTTATGCTCCACCGTGAGCTGGAAGAAAGCAAGCCACAGAGCCAAGGGAGCACCTTGCCCACTCTGTCCCATGGCTGCATGTGGGGAACATAGCCTTTGTGGCATGGCCTGCTGTGGGCCAGAGGAGCTGCAGCTATCTCTATTGCTTGCCCTGGAGTGGAGGCACGTTGTCTCAGTCAGTGCATGCACTGGGTTGTTTTTCCTGTCTTCCTTCCCTCTTTCTGGAACGTCCTCATAGACAGCCTACAATTAAACTCTCAGAATAAGTTTTCTTCCTGATAACGGTTTTGAGATACAGTGGAGTCCATGAATAGAGATGGGCAATAGCCTCCTCATCCTGAGGACTCGCAGGCATTCATGAAAAAAAAAAAAAATTAAAACAAAGTCTTCAGAGTGTCTCAGAGAGTGTTGTCGTGCCTGCAGTGTGCACTGGAGTGTCCCACCAAAGTCTAGCTTCGGTTCAGAACTGCCACTTCAGCTGCAAGTCAGGAGTGTATTATTGGACCCTGTTTCTTGGCATAGTGTTGGGCCAAAACGTCTCTGCTACCGTGAATTTTGAGAGAAGTTTGGCTCTGCTTGGTCTCGTTTATTACCATTTCACTTCTTTGCGTAACACAGCTGTGCACCAACTGCTTAAACTCCTGTTTCGTCTTGTTTAGAATTCCAGTTTCACGTGCCACTTCAGAAAAGGGGACTTGGGCTTCTGAGTCACTCAGCAATCTTTAAAAGTTTTATGCTTATCTTGCTTTTAGCAATCTGAACAGACTAATAATTACCAGAAATCATTCCATAAAGTGGTGAGAGTGAGATACTGAGTGTGCATATCGAGTTGTTGTCCAACTGGAAGTTAAAATTCTCAACATGCTGTGAAATTCATAGTTAATAACTAATAACCGGTATTAAGCCTAACTTAATATAGTCTTATGATACTTTTAATAGAGGGACATTCCTCTTCAGAGTTAATTTTCAGGGTGCTTATAAACATCCCGGTCAGTTTATTCCATTTACTTTCTTGTTTTGTGGTAGATAAGACTTCAGTAAAATTATCTGTACTCAGTATGTGCCTATAGTATCATCCAATCATGTAAATTTAGGGGCACTATTTTTAATCAGACAATATAATTGGTACTAATCTTGAAATAAATGGTGCTCCTGAGAAGCGGGAGCTCCTATCTTCTCAGGAACACCATCTGTGTGGCTCACATGCAATCAGCAATATTTATATTAAATGCTATCTATTCTGTCTCACCTACTGTTTGATTTCTTCTGAGCCTCATCTTATGAACTAAACAGGAATCACAAGATCCAAGTTCTGACAAACAGTTTCTTCTCTCATTCTACTGATGCAAACCTTGTTAATGCAGCTTAGTCCAGCACTTTTTTCAGTGGACTGTACTCATGCTACACTCAGTCTGCCCAGTGCAAGGTCTTCAGCTGAAGTTTCATTGTAATCTATATGTATCTTTTTATATAATTCCACTCGTATCTTCTAAAATGTACTGTTTTCTTGATTTCGTCACAGTCACATGGATCTCATGTTGTCTTGTCCCAAAATATCATGTTAGATTATCCCCAGAAACACCGTTCTGCTCCTCATTTGCAAGAAGGCCACTTACTAATTGTTTTTTTCTTTGCATGCTTGTAAAAGGCAGAGTTTTACTGTACAATACTCTACTGGCTTTAAAAAAAAACCAAAACAACTAAACAAAACATACATTTTGCAGATTGCTATTTTACTAACAAATATGCTTTTCTTGTTCTCTCTTTTTCTTATCTGGTAAGGGGTTTGTAAGCAAGCTGGATGAATTCATTCACTGGTTAAATGAAGCCATGGAAACAACAGAGAATTGGACTCCTCCTAAAGCAGAGACAGACAGCCTTAAACTGTACCTGGAGACACACTTGGTAGGACAAGATTATACTATGATTACTATCAGTAATTGAAGTGTTCTGCTGTGCTTTTTATTTGATTATTATTTTTTAATTACTAGTGTGCGTCTATATTTTAATGTAAGATTTCCAGCACTGCAGTTTATTTTAATGAAAATAACAACAAAATATTTTCTGTATTTGAAATATGTACTTATAGCTTTTTAAAAATTAAAATAAAAGCTAGAATTACATTGCAATTCAGAAATTATCTCCAAAACTGAAAGAAAATGGTAATAGCAAAAAGAGAAAGGATGATGTTTGGTTTTTTTACTGATCATTCCAGGATTTTTTCTACACTGCAACAATAACGGAAGTCTTAATAGAAACAAACTCTTATTGTCTCTCCCAGAGTTCTAACATAGTACAGAGTAGTTTAAATGAAATATTTGAAATAATTATTTCAATAATTTTACTTGATGTGCATTTCTGTCCTGAAACTGATACAGCTGTCATTGACCCTGTTCTTATGCAAAAACCCAAAACATTGGATGGAAGTAGAAAACACTTGGATGAATAATCTCCTGAATACATTAGAGACTAGGATTATAGATTGAGAAATATTTGATAAACCTCATGAGATTTTCATTGAATTCTTCCAAGAACTGTTTCCTCGTGGTCATGAGGAAGTGAAACAAAGACCTGAATTAAACCAGGTATTAAGTTCTTAAAAGCAAAATTTTACACTGTAAGTAAAGAATAGTGATAGATGTATACTGTTCAATGGGTAGGTATCTTAATAGGTAAATAGCTCTATCTGGTAAAAAGAAAAAAAAAAAAAGAATGGAAAATTAAGTTAAGAAATTCCCTCTTGCTGTGCCAAAATCTTAGGTTCTTGCCAGTATGAATTGGAAGAAAACCCAGTGATAGCACTATTCTGAGCCAACGAGCTACACATCCCAGCTAGATAAAACAGCGCATTAGCTGAACCCATGTCAGAGCATCAGCCCCCAAAGCTAAGTCTCATTTCCAGTCCCTGATAATCTGATGGTGAAAAATTGACAGTCCCAGGAAGTCACATGATTCATTAAAGGAAAAGATGTCATCCTAATCCCCACCAGGATACTGGAGTGGCCATTATTAAATTCATTTAGTATACATTAACCACATATACAATTAGAACCAAACTAAAAACTGTCTTCAGAATTTCAGCTGTACAGAAAACTCTTTTGTGTCTTCTGTTCTTAAGTATTTCTGTGTAGTAGTGCCTACGGGCATCCAAGTGCCCATTGTGGCAGTCTGTCAAATGCACTACAAAGACACTGAATTTTCACCTTATGTTGCAGATCTTGGATTTTTTGGCAGAGTTTGGGTTCTTGCCTTGTGCTGCACACACTTGGTCCTGTGATTCCTGTTATGTTTACAGGTGCTCTAAAGACACAGAGCACATTGTGAGATCAGACCTTGGAAAAGGCATTGGTCGTTTCAGTTTCTTTTCGTCTTACCCTGTAACACGTAACTTGGAGACATGAGTTTTTATGAGTAGAATTGCAATTTTCAGCCTTGACTGGATAAAAAGAAACATATTCCAGCAACAGGGCAATCACCAGGCTGTCTCTGTCACAGCCAGCTTGTTTTTCCCCTTCTATGGGGTGGAGCACAGTAGCTCTTTTGCAGGCAAATGACTTCCACCTTTGCCTTGTGGTTCCTGGGAGGAGAGACCACAACCATCAAACTGGAATGTGCACTAGTAGTAGTTCAGAGGCAAATCCTTCTTTGCTAGAGGTAGTCAGAATAAAAGAGTATGTGGGCATCCGTACAACTTTATTTTCCCCTATAAGCAGTCAAGCTCCCTGCTGTACTTTGAATATCTGCATGTTTTGGGGTAAGAATATCTTTGTCTGTTTCAGGATGACTATGTTATGAAACAAGGTGGTGTGTTTTTTTTCTTTATTTCTGTGAAGAAGTAAAATGTCTAATGAACAATTCAGTTTCGATTTGATGATATTATAATTATTTGGATGGCATACAGAGGCAGTGAAAAAATCGTTGCACAACTTGAAAAAAAGTAACTTTTCATTTTGTGTTTCAGAAAATCTGTGCTATCATATTTGTTTCTACAGAGCAGAATTGAACTATTAAAATATAAAGCATTTTTATAGCAGGGTAGATAGTTATTTGTATTAATTAGATCATCAGCTTTTCTGTGGCATTTGTCTGTCAGAAATCCTAATCTGTGTTTAAACAGAAGTATATGAACTTCAATTCACATTAAGCTCAATGTTAAAATTTCCCATGGTTGAGCGTTGTCAGAAAATGGTGATCAGGTCTTTGTGAGGGTACTTAAGCTGCTCATTTTCTTCTTTTGCCAGTCGGGTTATACACGCTGTCAGACTCAGCTAATATTTGTTGAAGTAAAGAGGGCTTAGTATTTTATATGTTTAGGTTCCAGACTTAAGTGTTCATAGTACAGACACTGGTAGCAAACTCACCTGGAAAAGAAAGAAAATGTGTTGTGGGTTTTTTTTTTCTATATACTGCATCTGCACTAGGAAACCTCATGATTCCTCACTGGTTCAGATTTTCTGGTCGTAGGAATGAAAAATCCGTATAGATTAGTATTTTTATTTTTATTAGTAGAGACAAGGTCTTAGCCTTTGGCACAAATTATCAATTTCACCACCTGTGATATTGTTTTCTTGGAAATATGTTTGTTGCAATAACAAAATTAGTGCCATAAAGAGAGAATATTTTGCATTCATGAATTAAATCTTTGCTGTCAAAATCTAAGACAAGAAAATACGGGAGCAGGAAAACAGAAAAATACACTTGTTTCCTTTCTCATTATTGTCTGGGAAAAGTCTTGCAGAGAAGATAAGAACAATGTTGTGATCATCCTTCAAATTTTTCAGTGTGTAAAGTTCTTGAATGTCATTTTAGGGTCCCAATGTAAATTGTTGATAAAAGGATTACATTTTAAAGTCTCTCCTTGCTCAGTCTCACTTTTCTATGTCTTTGAAATCTCGAGAAATGGTATGGCACAGACACTTAAAGAGAGTGCATTTGCTAAAAAAACCCAACCAACCAAAAAAAAACTCAAAAAACCCCCAACGAAAACCGACCAAATAAAAAACAACACCACCACAGGAAACTTACAACATCAACATATTAGAATCTTTGCATAAGGTAATGTTCACGTGAGGAGTCAAATCTCTTGAACAGGATGGCAATGCAAGTCACCATTACAAGTGTCCTTGCATGACATCTTCAGCTTAAATTGGTAGAACTCCCCAAACTGTTGTTCTAATTAATTCTTATACCTGCTCTGGCAAGATTGCCCACCCAGGATGTTAATCAGCACTTTGAAGCCTATGAGTAGTATCTGTCTGTTGCCCTTAGCCCAGGAAGAGCTGCCTGCAGGCATCTCTGTGACCCTCTGAAGGTCCCACCTGGACAGCTCCTGAAATAATTAGTGAAGCACTTTGTTGTGAAGGTGGGAGGCAGCCTCTCCTCAAGTTGTTCCCAATTAGCCCATTATCTCATCTGTGCAGAGACCAGCTGGGGAACTCCTGGGCCACCCAGAGAATTCACAACTAAATGCACTGTGTGTGCAGTCAGGCACAGCCCCAATACCCAAATACACCACAATTATGATTATTAACTGTAGGACAAATTGGAATTTCATTCTTAAACCACAGTTACAACTTAAACTCCATGGATTTTGCCATGATGAGTAAACATACAGTTTGGTAAAGAGTGTGAATTTTTTTTACAAATTGGAAGGTAGTCTACATCCAGAATGTGTGCCAAAATAGACAATCTTCAGCTTGGAGGACAATTTTAAACTGCAGTTCCCTGATTTTTTTGAGAACACAAGTTGCTGTACGCCTCATTTTTAGATAACACCAAAGCATGACACTATCAATGAAAATGCTTTCAGAGATCCCTGGAATAGTGACTGAAATTATTCTTTCAATTTTATGGGTCTTCACGACTGAGTAACATCGGTGAAACTGATCTGGGGATCTGTGTGCTTCCCATTCATATGGGAGGGCTGACATGGAGCTGCCACCACTTGAGCTTCTGGTACCCCTGCAGGCAGCCACCCACACTGGCAGATGTTGAAAACACTAGTACGTGTTCAGAAAACAGGGGTGTTTTTCAGCAGAAATCTACTTTAAGGGCTCAGTCAGCCCTACCTACTAGAGAAAAAAGTGAGGCAGGTTTTGAATTTTGTGAATGATTTGGCTCAAATCACTTCGCAATGAAAAGATAGCTTCATTGACCTTATGAAAAATGGAACTTCTGAAAATAGTTTCTGATTCACTTTGTCTTTTGTAGCACTTTTTTTCTGTTATGCTGATGCTTGCCCATTGGCACCCTGATCAAAATCAGCTACTAGCAGACTTGGTGGTATGCAAATCATATCTCATCAAAAACAGTATCCTGAAGGCAGCTTATGAGCATCTGTCTAGATGGTACTGCTGTGCCTGCAAAACTAAACAGACTTTCTTAACAGCTCAACAAATAAGAATTCACCATGTTGCTCTTGACCATTTAAGTTTGCTAAAATGGACATTGTGCTGCTCTTTATCTCTGACCTGAAAAGACACATGGTTTTAGCACAGTAAAGAAGCTAGCAAATGAGGAAATGTGAAGAACCACTGAGGAAGAGGTTCAGAGCAGGGGTGTCAAACTCGTTTTCACCGGGGACACATCAGCTTTGCAGTTGCCTTCAAAGGGCTGACTGTAATTTCAGGACTGTATAAATGTAGGAGTAGTTACTATAAAAAGAGATATATATAAAGATATATATATAGAGAGAGACAGTAATGATAGATTTTGCATTTTTTCTTCAAAACCAGCTAAATAATGATCAGAGGTTCCTATGATAATGTACTTTCTTACAAAGTGGCTGTTGCTTTTTGCCCATTTGAGTAAGATGGTGGCTTTAGCCTGCTTACATTTAAGTTTGCAATATGGAGGAGAGCAAATCACAGAATCATAGAAGAGTTTGGGTTGGAAGGGACTTTCACAGGTCACCTAGTCCAACCCCCTGCAATGAGCAGGGACATCTTCACCTAGATCAGGTTGCTCAGAGCCCCGTCCAGCCTGGCCTTGAATGTTTCCAGGGATGGGGCATCTACCACCTCTCTGGGCAAACTGCCAGTGTTTTACCACCCTCATTGTAAAAAAATGTCTTCCTCGTATCTGGCCTGATTCTCCCTGCTTTTGGTTTAAAACTATTACCCCATGTCCTGTTGCAACAGCCCCTGTTAAAAAGTCTGTCCCCATCTTAGAAGCCACCTGTAGGTATCGAAAGGCCACAATACGGTCTCCCTGGAGCCTTCTCTTTTCCAGGCTGAATAACCCCAACTCTCTCAGCCCGTCCTGATAGGAGAGGTGTTCCAGCCCTCCTATCATTTTCCCGGCCTCCTCTGGCCCCTCTCCAACAGGCCCATGTCTTCCCTGTACTGAGGGCTCCAGAGCTGGATGCAGGACTCCAGCTGGGGCCTTCCCAGAGCAGAGCAGAGGGGCAGAATCACTTCCCTCAGCCTGCTGGCCACGCTTCTCTTGATGCAGCCCAGGATGCGGTTGGCTTTCAGGCCTGCGAGTGCACATTGCCGGCTCATGTCCAGCTTTTCATCCATGTATACCCCGATATCCTTCTCCACGAGGTTGCTCTCAATGTTTCACCTCAGTCTCTTAACTGTGGATATAAGATATCCTTAGAAAAGATGGCAGTTGGTGGTTTCCTGTTTCTCCAGATAGCACAAAGAGGGTTGGTTTGTCACTCGTGGAAAAAATGGAGGAGGATGGCCTCCTTGAAAATAATCAGTTTTTCACATCAGGGTTGTTTGTTTGTTCATTATTTTTGGGGGGGGCAAAATATATGTTATGCTTAGTTGAAACCAGAATAGCAAATAGAACGGCGGCTAGGATTGCATAGAGTCGTTGCAGTACGAACTGTTGTTTGGGTATGCTAGATGATCATTTCCATTAATCAGAATTTCTTTGTTTTCTTTTCTAATAAATTGTGTGATCCCTGTGTGTAATTTTTACCTCAATTTAGTTGCCAGTTTTGTGCCATGTTACTGTTTTTTAGCCCAGAATTGTTCCATTAAATTAACCTTCTCAGTCACCATATTTACTTTACATGCTACATTCCTAAAAATATCCTAAAGTATCACTAGTATTTCAAAACAAGTTATGCAAATTGATTCACAGGAGCATTTGCTTCTCTTCTACATAGGAAGTTTAGATGTCACCTCCAGTCCAAAACCAAATTCTTCTTAATATGTGGGAGTTTTGAGAGTTTTTGTATCTAAATAGAAATGAAGGAAGAATTTTCCTGTGTCCAATATAAATGTTTTTGGCCACATCATGGCTCAGCACTTTCTTAGCTGTAAACAGTAAATGCTTTCATAGAGAAAACAGATTGTATTTTCATGTTTAAGAAATTGTATTGGTGAAGTAATGATGCTTCTGTGATATCTCATGATAACTGATCGTCTGTTTGTAACAAGTCTACTATGTCTGAAATAAAAAGAAGAATCATTCTCATCTCCCTAGAAAATCTCATTTTCTGAAAAATGTCAGTTTAGAGAAGTATTAAATACCTGTTCTCATTGAAAATAAGGTTAAATACACATGCCTTGGGCTAATCTACTGGCTTTGTGGTAGCAGTGATAACAGTAATTTTATTAAATGTATTAAAGCCTCTGAAATGGCTAAGTTATGTACTGTGCTTTTGCTACGTGGGCATTTCCAATGTCCTTGGCAGCCAATTTATATTTTTTTTTTCTCAAAATACACAATAGTATCTGCAGGATGATGGTGCTAAACAGCCTGAGCACCATGAGTGGACTAATCTCTTGCATCTCTAAGGATTTTGGTTTGAATCTGTTTAGCCTGTTTTTAGTTTGAATTTTTTAACTTTTTGCTGTTATTTTGAAAGGTATTTTGGGTATGCATAGGTTCCTGAAGGTATGTACTTTTATACAGGAAGCAGTCTGCAGAACATGTTAATCAGAGACATAGACTAAACCTAGCAGTTTTAAAATAGCACAGGCAAATAAAAGGAATTAATAGGAAGTAAGACATCAACCTTAATGAAAGCATATATGTGTGTATTGTCAGTTGTGCCTACTATTCAGCTTTTAAAATCTGTAAACCCAGTAACCTCTATGTAAATTTTTTTGTTCCTTGAGCTGAAATTCCAGAGAACATCAAAAGGATACTGTTAAGAGTCCTACTTTTTTTCTAAACCTGTCTTCCAAGTTTGCAGATATCTAATGCTGTGTAGGTGCTTTGTACAGCTATGAAGAAAAAAAAAAAGGATATTGCATTTACTTTGTGTTTTGTTTGGTTCAGACCTTCCCAAGACTCCTTTTCGTCTCTTTGCTACCATCCCAGATTTACATAGTTCTGCATAGAAAGGAGATAGAACCCCAGAATAAAAGTTAGCACTGTTGAGCTTGCCTGTTACATATAGTTGTTAGGAGCTCCGCAGGAGGCTGTCCCAGCTTTGCTAGTTCTGAGAGCTGCTGCTATCTCTGGACAGAGGCGGCATTTAACCAGAGAAAAAGCATATTAGGGTGTCATCCTAAAGTAGCTCTGCTTCTTCTACTGAAGGAGAAGGGAAAATTGTAGTGTCCAAAATCAAAACTATCACTTGTGAGGATTTTGAAGTCTTTTGACCTAAGTGTATGGAAATATAGTATATGAACGAATTTGATGTATGTCTCAAGAATAACTGTATTGCTCTTTGTGTTTGTTTGTTTAATTAATCATGTTTGAGGTTTTAAAAAATTAGGATTTTATTTTCACTGATATCCAAGATGCTTTTGAACTAATGTTTATTGCTTTGGAGGAGGGAGCGATAAGATCCTTAACACACAGTGTTCTTTTCCGTGCAATATAGAGGGTGTTATATTTCTCTGAGTGTGCATTAAATACCTGGTAGAGTTTTCTTAGAAAACAAGGCCAACTGCTGTCACAGAGCACATTAAAACCCAGATTGTTCAGACTTTCAGAAGTTTTTAAATTTATTTGCACACATGGATGAAACTGAACAAGGCAGGGTAACTTGATTTGGCAGTGTTACAAATGTTCATCCTTTCTCAAGTCTCACCACTGAAAACTGTAAAACTCCTGGGTGCTGAGGTATCCCAAAGCACAGATGCTCTAAGTCTGAGTGGTGACAGTTCAGGATTCCACTGGGTCCATTGTGTGTCTGGCCTCCAGAAGAAATGGTTTGCATGCAGGGCATTCAGTGCCTATAAAAATATAATGAAATCAAACTGCCGCTATAAAATGCTTTGAACTAACTTGATCAGGAAATTTCAGTGAAAAAGTATTTCACATGAGTTCTGACTTTGAAGCTGTATAGCAATTGCAGAATAATCACTCTTTAAATGACAACTTGGTCATGCTCTCTACACTAATTTATCATTGTAACAACTTTTGAAACATCTTTAAAAATTTTATTTGAAAGTAATATTTATTTTATTAATAAATTGCTTGTGTAGGAACTCCATTCATTTTAATTTTTACGTCTATTAAAATGTATGCTATTGCCTGAAATTTTAGTATCCTGGTATGATCAATGTAGATGTAGTCTGTCATTTGTTTTTAAAAGTCAAACGAAATTTATTTTGAAAAAAATTCTGAGATTGGAAATCATTATAAAATATAATGCAACAACCTCAAAGGGCAAACAAGCACACTTTCAGCAAAATTTAAACTACATTTGCTTTTACTTACCTACCAAGAGCTATGGTCCACTCCCTTGGGTTCTGTGCTATGTCTCTCAGAGGCATAATATCATTCACACTTTAAGTACTAGAAGTAATACAATTGCTGTCTGTGTTTTGGTGCTTGCATTGCCAAAGCTTTCAGCACAAGTATAGAAATTCAGGGCATGAATGGAGGTCTTGATAAGTAAAGGTTTTTCTTTGCATCTCCTATATTTATGTTTTTCATTTCTTAATTCTACAGATGAATTGGGCTAATAATTAGGGATCTCAGTTTATTAGATATATTTTATTAAGAAGGCATTTTAGTTCACCTTTTAATTGTGTAAAACCTTGTATTTGTACATATTTAAAAAGCAAATTACATCTCCCTCATATTCCTCTGAAATTTTAATAGAACTAAAATCCTTTAAGGATTGTTCTAAAAATGCATAGTGTTATTTAGTGCCAGTTGGTGCTTTTTGTTCTGTAAGTTTATAAATTTATATTTAGATAATATACATGTATATGGTATTTCTCTCTTAGTAACTTCATATTTGCCAAGGCTACTATGCCACGTGAATTTATCTTTGGGTTGGAAAGCTGCTTTCTCTTGTTTGGCTTTTTTCTGGATGTTGCGGGACAATACAACTTAGGCATGTTTTGATGAAATAGCTTTCAGGCGTGGTGGTTCCCCAGGTGAAAGAAGTGTGTCTAGAAACATGTAAGATCAGCCAGACAAATGTCATCTTCATAGAAAAAGGAGTCAGAAGACTGTGATTTCTGGAGGTTATTTCCTGAGTATCTCCAGAAGACTAGAAATGATCAAGGACAGTTAGATATGGAGGACTGGATGTGCAGTTCACCATGCTTATGTCAACTTAGCAATTGTTTCATTGTATAGCCATTTTGCCCATGTGCTTTTCTGCCTGTGTTCTTCCATCCCTTGTCGTCTCTTAATAGGAAACAAACAGATTCAATTTAGGAAGCCTCATGTTAACTTTTTTTTTTTTTTTTTGGTTTTGACAATGTAAAATGTTTAGACAGAAAGGAGAAATGAGAAATTAATATAATGAAAGANAAAAAAAAAAAAAAAAAAAAAAAAGAGTTGCAGCAGAAGAATTTATGTGAGTTTGAAATATGAAGTATCTGCAAAAATAACCTCTGTGCCTTCTAAACTAAATCTACAAAATAAGCTTCTTGGAGAGCTGAGCTAAATATCCTTTTTCTCTACATCTAAAATTATGCATTCAAAACTTAGACCCTCTGATACTGTACTATGCTAGTAAGTCTTCTTTCTGCTTGGTGTTCAGTTTCATGGAATATAAGCAGATAATAATGGTCCTTTCTCTTAATCATCATTTAGTCAGTGTTGTTTATTTCTTATAGTCTTTCACCATTTCCACCTTTAAACACATTTTGTTTACTCTTCACTAGACTCCCACCACTTTGTCTCTTCCTAAACACGCTCCCAGGCAAAAAGTATATTGAGTATCAGTGATCAGAAGGTAAAATCATTCCCAGGGTTGCTATAATTACCTCATTACTAAACATTTTCAACTCAGAACTTTCAGTTAATATTATGTTTAAATGAATGATAAACTTACACAAAGAAATTGTCTGAGCAGTCAAACATCTTCCATCTGATCTACATCTACAGTGGCACAATGCCAGTATGAGATTATGATTATGGGATTTCAGTAGTGAGGTTCCCAGATCAGGTAGAATGTCACTCAGAGAGAAATACAGCTTAAAAGAAAAGAAGAAAATAAAAAATTATTTGTAGGCACCTAGGGTTTATGGAAAACACAAGTAAAGGGACGTTGACTGGAACCATTTCACATGCAACATTTAATTCTCAGGAAAACTTATCCTAGTGGCTTCTAATACTAGGTAGGCTTTATAACCTTGATAAAAAATGTGAGGCTTCCCTAAATAAGATATTTCCCAATTGTTAAAAATTCAAATAGTTTGATGATACATTTGTAGATGTAATGTGTGAAATGCACTATTTCATAGAATATAAGATCTTTTCCCATGTCCAAATCTCATATGAATATCAATTTTATATAACCATTGACCAATTAATTATGTATTTATCATTATGTTATTGGAATACTAAATATATGACCATTTCCATGTTAATATAAGGGCAGCTTACATGGTAGTTTTTTTTTTTTATTTACTGAGTGTCATTGGTAGGTGGTGTTCAGCAGTATGAAAATACCATTACATTATTACACGGCTTATTAGGTTATTAACTTGAGTATGTAAATTCTAGGCAGTGACCAAACAGAGGCTTTCTGTGTAGTAAGAACTCCTCAAGAAGAAAAACAGACAAACAAACAAAGCCCACTACAACAAAACTGTGGTAACGGCAGGATGCGCAGTTCCAGCTGAAGGGCCTTGGACAGGTTATAGAGAAGTATGTTTTTTATGAGTGTAAGGAGTGATAGCCCAGGCCAGTGAGAATGGTACCTCAGGTTGGAAAACTGCCTCTGTGTGTATGACTGAATGTTGGGCCTGATTGTGTGAACGAGTGAGTCGGAACGCTGCCCACAAAATATGCATGGGAACTTGACTGAAGACAGACACAACATCAGTGTGGTGTGTTTGGAATAACATTTTTTGAAAAAACACCCTGTCTAACCTCTTGGTCCAGGCCTGTATCTATAAACTTATAAATTGAGAACTGTTAATAAAAGTCAGCCTGGCTCAGCTCTGCTCTGCTCTTCCTGGCTCTGCTTTAGCTGCTAACAAGAACTTTGTGTGTGTGCGTCTCTGTCTGCATCTGTATGCGTTGTTCCTCATCCAAAACCAACAAAAAACAAAAAAAAAAATAGACAGCTATCTTTCTGTAGCCAAAACCTGAATTCTTGGTATTTTGTCATAGCAAGCTATTGGGAGGTAACTGTACCAGGACCAATAGAGTTGCAAAAGTAACTGTATATTAAGAATATAAGAATACATTTTCAGGACCTGTTTGAAGTCATGTTCCCTTTATGACAAATGAAATATTGTAATTAAAAAAAAAAATAAAACTTTCAATTTTTTTTTTTTCTTGGAGATTATTGGTATATAGCACATATATATAAAAATAAGTGGCACATGTTAGTTGTTCCATTTTCTTAGAACTTTACTGTGTGTTGAAACTGTCTCCTTATCCAAAACATAGCACTGCTGATAATATTTGTGGGAGTTTGGTTATCCTTCCAGGATTGTCATAGTCAAAGAATCACGTTTTTTTCCACCAGAAACTGTTCCCATGGCTCTAAATTTCACAATTAATTTGTATTTGTCACAGTGAATGTTATAATTAAAAGTGCTACATTCTTAGCCAAAATATGTGTTCAACTGTACCTAAGTATTTTAGTAATATTTTAGTCCATATTTTAGTAATATTGTGCTTTTCTCCAAAAAATCAAATGACTATTAGGAAATTTTAAATTCAGCTTTCTATTTCAAATTCTAAAATTGTAGGTCACTTAGATAATTTTAATTGTCTGTGCCATTGCTCTAAAAAATAATTTCCCCAGAAGCGGTGATATGTTCTTCAAATGCATTTAAACAAATCAAAAATGAACCTCAAGAAAATTTGGTCTCAGGGGTACCCCAGCACACCAAACACGCTAATAGTATTATTGACTGATAAAATATTTATTTTAATGCAGTGTCTTAACCTGGCAATAGGCGTAAACTGCCATGTCATTTGAACTAATCTATATTTACATTTACCTTATAGGTTCATATGATACCTAGTTGTTCATTTGTGTTTCAGAGACACAAAGTACACTGGAAATAATTAGTTGGACACACATGCGTGCCTCTGGAAGCAAAAACATTTAATAACTGACTGCCCTTTCTACAGATGTGAATAAGTCAAGACCTGGGTTGTGTTTTACCAAATCACAAGGATTTGCTAAGAACAGAGGGTTGCAAAACAGTTGAAAGATTGCATATCAGAGCTCGATGTATACATACTGTAAGATACCTACTCAGTAGAAGTTTCATAAATTCAGGTATCTACAGCCATAAAGTAAATCCTCAGGGGAACTTCAAATATTTTTTCAAATAATTCTTCTCATTTCCAGTTGAACAGACAAGTTAGCTGAGAGGGAGAGATTATTATATGCTGGAAAAGCGGTATCTTATTTTTAGTATGTCCAGAGCCCAGCATAGATCAGGAAATGCTTTTTTCCCCGTGGAGGTTCTGGAGTGTTTTTGTTCGATGGATCAGCTGGTTTCCTAGAAGTCAGAGGACAGCTTAATTCTGTGAAGGCTGAGCTCCTTTGCTCTGTGCAGTCGACAGAAGACAGCACTCCTGGGGCTTTGTACTTGTACCTTTGGGGTCTTTATTCCTGTTTACTTACACTTCTGTAGCTTTAATAAAACTGCATGTTTCCTGCCTCACTTTTACTTTCTTGGTAAATAGGAACTGTTGATATTTATGTACAAGTGCATGCTGTCTGGGAAAAGTGCAGAGAACTTCAGAAGGAAATTTTGCTTGTTGCAGCTTGTAAACTGCATTATATATACTGTGGTGCTAGGGATGACATTAATGTGTTGTTTAGAAAGCTGCTGTCAGGCCAGTGCATGTGTATTTTCCATAATGTATATGTGCTCGTGTGATATTTAGACTGCTTCATAGCTGCAAATGTGTCTGGAGAAAATGGCTTTGATTAATTGACTTCCCTCCTCTTCTCCTTTCCTCTCTTCAGATGCAAAGGCTCCATTCATTATCAGGCAAGATCAGAGGAGGAGGGGAGCAGAATGCCTGGGTCACACGCAGTTAGAGTTACAATTTTCCTAATGCCATAGACAAACAGTAGGGAATGGGAAATATCCATGATGGGAGAGGACCTCTGTGTTTGAAGGTCCTCCTTCATTCCAATTATTTGGTCTGATTTTATCTTTAGTTGTGCAAATTTGCATCTCTCCGTTGTATATACATGTAATACTTATTACATCTTCAACTCTGTCTGCCTTTTTCATGCGTCAGATTTTCAGCCCCATAGGTGTGAGGAACCATGAGCACTGATGTGCTAATTGAGGGCTATCCTTTCCAGGTTTGCTTGTCCCTTTGTTCCTTTTTCTTAGGAAATTACCACCCGTAACAAATTATATATACTTATATAAATCTAAAGCCAAAATTCATGCTTCACTACACCAACTGACAATTTCCTTCGTTTCTGTTTGCATTTATAATTATATGAATGGTTCCCTTGTTTTGATGCCTCTGTGCTGATCAGAGTTTATTTCTGCTGAATTTCATGTATGTTCATGGTATTTGTGCCGCACATAATTTATCCATAATATCATAATTTTGCGCAAGTAGAATACTGCTAGTCAAACACCAAAATTTTGGCCCCCTCTATATTAATCATATTTTCCTTCTGCATTTTAACATTAGTACTGTTTAATAGGTGCACCTGAAAATCAAGCCATATTGTAGTATCTGGTACGTTATGCTAAATGAATCTTTTCTAGGACAGGAATTTTTTTTTTTTTTTTTTTTGCCAGTGAAAAAGAATACCTCATCTTTTCCAATTTTCCTATCAAACACATCCACATCATCTTGAGACACTGCCACATCCAGCTGCATCTATACTCAACTTCAATTATATGAAATTACACAACCTACTCTCAGGTCCTTTAGGTTCTCTTTTGCTGTGTGAGGCACACGCGTAGTGCATTTCCTGTGAAGTGCGTGATTACAAACTATTCAGTACAAGCCTGTTTTAAGTAAACAGCAAATTAAATATTGTCGATGCTTGTTCAGACATGCTCTTATGAGGGAAAAATAACTTCTAGATTTGGGTTCATAAAAGTCTAGATTTAAGAAAACACCAGACATAAGCCAGGCATCCTTTTTAACTTCTCTTGGCTGACCCAGTTGTTCAACAGATGGTACAAACCAATATATTCAGGTGCCCATACAAGGAAAATTGGGCTAGACAAAATGCTGAAGGTATTGAATTCCTGTTCATTGCTCTGTATTTGAATGAAGAATTCCCAAAAACATTCTCTCACTAACTGTCAGGTACACTGCTGGCTGAATGGCTGTTAAGAGTCTGTCTGAGCAACATGCCTCTTTCAACCATGACAAATACAGTAAAAGAACATCATTTTATTACAGTTCTGGCAATATTATTTTCTGCTACACCAATCAGCCTGACTACAGGAGTTAGGAAAGAAAGGAATGGTCGCTTCCCTAAGAAATGAGAGCTTTTGAGTATTTCGTGGTGTCTGCTACTTCAGTACTAGCGTGGTCACTAGTCTTTGGAGAAGTATAATTTTTATAAAAACTAGAAGCTACAAATGTGTACTTGCAAAGTTTCCTTTCATCTCTGGCAGTTAACTCATTCCCAAGAGAAGGCAAAATTATTTTCTTCCAAGAGGTTAAATATTATTTTCATTCATTCTGTGGACATTTCAAAGAGAAAAAGAATTTTGTGTGTGTGTGCGTTCAGGTCTGAACGTGATTTATCATTAAATACAGCAAGTACCCCTTTATTGTATTTTGTTTCTCTTTCTTACATTTAAGTATGAGTGACAAGCTCTGGCAAATAATTCACGAATTTATCCAAGTTATCAGTGGTGTATGAAATGGCATAACATATAGTAGATTAAATTTCCAGTTCCTCTATTACTAGGTTTTAATGCAATTTGTAAAAATAAAAAATAAATTTCAAAAAGAAACCAAATACTTTAATCACTGGTAAAGCGGAGATCCTTTGTAAACTAGTAAAAATATTAGTGCGAAAAAGGCTGAAAACTACTTGCTTTTCAAATTAAGAATGCAGAGATCTAAAGCACTCTGATTTGTTCTTTGAAAATGGATATGAGAGTTAACTCAGAAACACAATATTAATAGATTTGTATGAGTGCACATAAGGCCAATGTATTCAATGCTGTAATTTTTTTATGGTTTCATAAATAGTGCTATCACCAACATTTCAAAGAAATCTGAAAAAAACAGACCTCATATGTGGTGGCATAAATTTAGTGTATTTTATAGAACACTGTTACTCCAGATATAGCCTGTGGGTTGTGACTTTTCATAAAACCTAATGAATTTCTAGATTTGTCAGCTGTTTCAACACAGATGCACTTTGCTGATATAATGGAAACATTTTGAGCACAGATCCAAAATATCAATAGCTTTTAGTATCACAAATTAGTTTGGCTGTTGGGTATATGGGGATGTGGTTCTTGATAAAAAGCAGCAAGTAATTTTGGACATGTGTTTTATGATAACTGCTTCTCCAATGTCTGATATGGAGGGTTTTTTACTCTCTTTTTTTTCTTTTCTTTTTCTTTTTTTCTTCAGAGTTTTAAGTTGAATGTAGATAGCCACTGTGCTTTAAAAGAAGCAGTGGTAGAAGAAGGACGTCAACTTCTTGAGCTTATTGTATCTCACAAATCAGGTAAATCCTTCTGAAATATTGCAAGTCTTTATGTCTCTAGACTATTAAAGACTGAAGAAGCATTGCTGTAAATTACTGCATATATTCACTTCCTTATGTATTATTAATATTTACATTATCAGATTGACCTTCAAGATTTATAAATGTTTCATATACTGCATACAATGCAGTGATACTTATAAAATGAAATACTGCCTGCAAATAGTCCATTTTATTTTGGTCTTGCTGCTCAGCTGCGTTTGAATTGAAATCACATCACTGAAAACTTCACACTGACACATTCTTTGATGTAGGTGCTATGGAAATAGCATTAAGATAATGGATTAAGATTTCATATATATATATATTTACATACTCTGCATGGGTAATTGCATTGGTAAAGCTTTATTTTGCCATTTAAACCAATTCTTACAGTGATTTTAATATATTTATGGGGAATAGACTAAAATTAAAAATACCTTTTTCCTTTGGTTAGGCTTTTCTTTTCCTGCAGAGGCCCGAAATCAAGAGGAGGGGGGGAGAGACACTGATTCCCCTTGCTCTGTCCCCATCACCCCCTACATTTTTAGATGTTTGCATGACTTGTATTATAATAGAGATTTAATCAGCATATACTGCTACAGAATGCCATGTTAATTTTGGCCTACTTAGCATGCTTCTCGTCCATGTTGAAGTTATCCTTTGGTTTACTGTTTTCTGATCATATTATACATTGTACCTCTATTGTTTCACAGCATCAGGCAGAGCTGTGTAATGTGAAAGTTACAGGAAATTAGTGACTTCTATATACAGTTCCAAAAAGCTGTAGAAGCCATAGCAGAGAAGGGTAGTGCATGCCATCATATACTTAGAAAATGGTAATGTGTAAACTACAGAAAACATTCACAGGAGTTGGAGGTAAGAAAATCTTATTTGGAAGATTATGAAATGTTTTGAGATAAAGACTAGCTATTAGAGAGTGAGATTACCAGTGTTCCCTACTGCATAGAAATCACAGTTTATGTGGGATTTTCCTTTTTTTGAAATTGTCAGCTGAAACATAATCAAAATTTAATATGACGGCTGAAAGAAATGTTTTGACCCTGTAGCATTGTTTTGCAGTGTGAACAATAGCAGCGCTTGGATTTATTTCTGAGACAATACATTAATATTCTTGTTGCATTTATTATTTTAAATACCCTGCTAATTCTTTGAATAAAGAATAATATTTAAAGCTGCAGCTGAGTTTACAGCTTTTACTTTTTTCCTCTTCATTTTGGAGAAGGACTGAAGGACATGCTGCAGATGATTGCAAGTCAATGGAAGGAACTACAGAGGCAAATCAAACGGCAACACAGCTGGATTCTTAGGGCTCTGGATATCATCAAAGCAGAGATACTGGCTACTGATGTGTCTGCAGAGAATGAGGAAGGGACTGGGAGCCCTAAGGTAAGTGGCTTGAAGTTTGCCTTATTTCCTCTTATTTCCGTCTTCTTTTGAACTA
Source organism: Pampusana beccarii (assembly GCA_013399365.1). Classification (NCBI taxonomy): domain Eukaryota; kingdom Metazoa; phylum Chordata; class Aves; order Columbiformes; family Columbidae; genus Pampusana; species Pampusana beccarii. The sequence continues at coordinate 18,552 of VWYH01004525.1, read as the reverse complement.
GGCACCACTGAAGTTTTCTTTCCACCCTAAGGCTTTTTATTTCTACTGGGTAAACTTTTTTTTTTTTTTTTTAAATAAACAAAATGAATTGCCTTACTCTGAAACAATAAAAAAATGCTAGAACTTTCAAGTTTTCCAGGAAGACCTGTCTCATTGTGTGTAGAGGGGCATGAGGGGGAACATGAAACATTTAGTAAACAAAACATAAAGCATCTTTAACATGAATAATCAGAATGGTTTTAAATTGTTTTGTTGCAACTATAAATCACTATAATCAGTGCAATCACTCAGCTCTGACATCCATTAGCCGCTTGGTTACAGCAAATTAACAAAGAAGAGAGAAAGTGATTCATTATCTCATTCCTGTTAATGACTATCAGATGCATTGCTTAATTAGGGGATGGCCATTGTAGTGGGAAGAAGGTCATATGCCTTTTCACAAATCTTTTCGCTCTGAATTTAAGTTCTCCATAATAGTGCATGTGTTGAATACAAGTACTTTAAGAATAAGGTGTTGACACCTATCATCATTTTGTGGATATTAATTATTAAAGAGGGCAATAGTACTTATCAGTTGCCAAACTTAGTATTTGCAAGAGCATTTTAAACACAAAAAAGATACAAAACACGCTTATTCAAATTGGTGCAAGCAATGTAGGGACACTATACACAATAGAAACTTCTGGCATAGGGTCCATGATCTTTTATTACCATCAGTAGTAAGCATAGGTGTTTGGGGGAAGATGCATTGGAAAGTGTTGATTTTTCCAATGCATTCTAAGCAAAGAATATCCAGCGGAGCAATCCAATAACTCTGAAGATCTTGGCATGCACCTGGCTGAAATTTATAGCAAAATTAAAGATTCCTGTTTCTAGAATAACAGAGATTGGGCTGAGCAGATTTTCTGAATCTGCCACCAGACAATTCTTTGAATTGATAGTCAGTGCTTCCTAGGGAGTAGTTTGTAGAGTCACTCTTAGCTAGGATTACGTGAAATGTTCTGATGCTTTCTTATCATAATTCTTCATAGCAAGAATGATCTTAGAGATGGTGGAGGAAGAACCAAGGATAACAATGAAACAAAAATCTAGGAAAAGACCTACATGCAGGAGACACAATTTGAACTGATATCCCTCATCCCTTGCATGGTAGAAAATGCTCCTGTGCCACATAGCTCTTACTTTAGGAAGCAGGAGGTGGAACAACACGTGGTTTCATAATTAGGTCTGTTAAAGTAAATAGACTGGCTCAAAGTTGATTTTCTGCCACAGTGATAATATGACCCTGTATCTCTGAACAGCTTGACTCATCTATGGCCAAATTCTAACTGCTTATCATGACATTAAAAATGTTCTAAAATCCAGCTTGATTTTGCTATGAAAATTATGGAATAATTAATATTATATTAAAATATTTGCTTGAAAAGGGAGAAATGAAGGTATGTTTTATGTTGCAGTAAATTTTTACTATAGGTAGGTGGTAGCTCCTCACTCTCTGTTTTTTATGACAGATATAGGAATCTGAAGCAATGCTTTTTTTCTGCCTACAGTTTAATAAAACCACAAGTAGTAAAAAAATGACCAAACAAAAAAGTATTTTCAGGTTATTTCATTCATTAAATTACATTCCTATATGATTCTTCTATGTGTGGGCAATAGTGCAGTCAAATACCATCTACTTCTTCGTGCTGAAAGATAAACTAAAATTAAAATATATCTGGTAATATAACTGTAGATTTCAGTTTGCATTTATTTCAAAAGCCAAAAGGAGCCTGAGAAGTATAATAGGAAATCTAAAGATTATATCTAGAGGGTATTTTTCTTTTTGCCTTGTTTGAGAAGCTACAGGAACAGTGTTGGTGTTAGAAACCTGTAAAGAAATAGGAAAAGGAGGAATTTCAAAGACCCTAGGAAACTTTTCCCTCAGGACTTTTCAAACATGTTTTCACAGTGCTATGGCATCTTTTATGCAAGCAATGAAGAGTTGAAGGGAGAGAGGGACATTCTGCACTCCAGAAATATATTGTAAACATTTGTATTCAATAATTCAGATTTTGCTTATGACATTTTCTGTTTTATTTTATGTAATTTTCATGGTGGATTATAGTGATTGCTATAGAAGACTGAAGGGACTTTAAATATTTCTGATGCTTAAGCATTTCTAATGTTTTACATTCTCTGTACAATCTTGGAAAAACAGTGCAATCTCTTTAAGTATTTACTGAAACTATTATTCTGTACTTTTTATAAATAAACAAATGATTACTGTATTCAACTTAAATTGGGTGATATAAGGTTTTGCCTTTGTATCCCATTGAGAAGTACCTTTAAAAATAAATCTCAGAATTTCCATGATACATTCCAACAAGTACTGATCTAAAGTTATGAGTAGTAAAAATGACATACAATACATCTGACTTTCTTTCAGAATCTTGAGACACTTAGCTAACAGTAGGGGTTTTCTCCTGATGGAAATAGTAGATAATATTTTAAAATATCTGGAAAATAAGATGAATGTTTGAATAGATGTGTGTATGTTGTGTTTTTTCACCTTCTGGGGAAGTTTGACACCACTTGTTCTGTAACTGATCTATTTATAATTGGGCCACTTCTCCATCAGGAAAGTCCTACTGGAACAGTATTGTTTTCAATAGACAGTAGAGTGGTATTGAAAAATAGCAATGTACTTTCTTATCTAATGGCTGTGTTACTGCTTGAATATTACTCTTATCTATGTAATTCTTAGTACAGTGAAACTACTTTATTCAAAACCATATGGAATAGTATTTTTTGGGTCAGTTGTAAGTTCTGCTTCCCAGCATTTGTTTGGACAATTAGTTAATGAGTATATTTTTTGGATACGGATACTTTTGTTCTGCAAGTAAATGTTTGAATTAAGTTTTGGGTTTTTTGTGTAACAGTTCAGAGTATGACATCAGAACCTAAAGACTGGTAGGCTAAGAAAATAATGGTGAACTCTAGAAATATATATGTAATATGTACTTCTGGACATGTTCCTTTCCAGAAAAATTGCTATATTACTTGAAACATTTGTACTTTTCCATTCTAACCACAGAGAAATATACTTGGAGCTGGTTAAGGCATTGGGCCTAACGCTTAGAACACTGAAATCTGACTTAGTTGTCTCAGGTAAAAAGCGCTCTTGGGAAGATTGTCTTAAATCTGTAATGGACTTGGCTGTCAGTGGATTAATGACAGAAGCACCAAGGATTTGAAGAATATTAGAAGAAGATGTAAAAATATGTTTAATAAAGTAAATCTAAAATCACAGAAATTGTAGATGGCTCAGGACTACAGAGTCTGAAATTATTAAACAAACCTTTGTATAAAGAGAAAAAGAAAATTAGTGTAGTGAAGCACCCCACACTTCCAGGATTATCTCCCACCGTTATACGTAATTTTACAGTTTTTACAGCCATTCTAACCAAACAGTCTTCAGTACACAGAAATATCTACCACAGTTTGGGATAGTGGGAAGGCTCCTTGGCAGACAGGTAACACTGGTCTCAGACCTTGTGGGGGGACTAAACACTGCAGTCCAGAACACTTACATCCTGCTCATTGTTTTAATATGAGGATTTATTTGTGCAATGGACAAGACAGAGCAGAGGTTAAAGAATGGTAGCAGTCCTTTCTGCAGGACTTCAGACTTGTAACTTGCCCTGGCCATCCAATCGTGCTGCTATGACTACAACATTTAGATTAATATTTTGATACAAAATGAATGTATGAATGAAGCGTTTTGGCAGCTCTCTGATCAGTGCAGTGAAACATCGTATTTGTGAATAGATTCTATTTCTCAGTGTCTATCAGCTATGTGTTTCTAATCTGCAGACACCAGTATGTTGCATGCACTGTAATATTAAAGGCAACACACCAGTATTTTTTCTGATGTCTTCCAATATTTACGAACAGGGAAAGTCTGTTATTGGGACAGGCTTAAATATTGTCAACAGGTCACAGAGAACATGATTTCAGAATATAATGTTATTTACATAACTACTTTGAAAACTGTGTTTCTAGTGTCACAGAATCACAGAATGGTTGGGGTTGGAAGAGACCTGTGGAGATCATTTAGATCAACCTACCTGCTAAAGCAGGTTCACCTAGAGCAGATTGCAGAGGAATGCATCCAATAGATGCAATTGGAGTACTGCATGTATTATTGTAGTGGTCAGTACTTTTAATTTGTCAAATGGCGAGTGTAACTCGCCTTCATTCTCTTCTCCTTGAGTTAGTTGCTTCTAGCGAAAGTGCAGGAATAGCATATGCTAGAGGCATCATTTTACTTGGGTTGCTGGAGTTTCTTAAGTCACAGTGGACTTCTACAATTTCATGCCTCACACTGAATTTATTTATTTAATTTAGAATCTCTCCTTCTCTGTCTTCTACATGCACAAACTCGGAATCAGACACATGCTTTCAGTTCTGTGTCTCATGTTCTTAATATTGTGGAATAAAATGTCAAATAAGTAGCCGTCACTTCATCAGTAACAATTTGAAAGATAATGAAATGGAAATCAAACTTCCATCTCTGACATTGAACAGACATATGGAAAGGGAATTTCATCTGCTGATACACATGCTGTCCTGGTCTACAGTTTTCTCATGGCTTATTCAAGGCTTTTCTTGGAGAAGAATTGTACAAGGAAAGTTGGTGTTTGTGCTTTAGCAGAAGTGCCTTTTTTCTCTAATTGTTCAATAATGAGCCACATTCCCATCTAGACATGAGAGAGTTTTATGCCATGAATGCAACACCTTATAGATCAGACATTAAACTGAAGTTCCAACCACCTTTATCCAGGTTTACTTCCAGTATCAGTAATTACCATCTGCCACCTTAATTCTTTGCAGTTTCAGCTGAATGTATTAGTCTCTTCTGTTCAGAACAACTGGGTAGTCTTGAGCACAGTTAAATACTTACTACTTTGTACTGTTGAATAAAACACCTTATAATACCTTACAAAGTATTTCTGTGCTGAAAAGTATTACAGCAAGTCAGCGGCTCACCATTCACTACTTCAAAAGATGGTAATAGGGGAAGTGATTTCCTGTAATTGGAACAGAAGGTTCTGCTATATCACCATTGAGGCATAGTCTTAAATTGTTGAATATTTAAAATGCTGTGTGTACATAAATAGTACTATTGTGCCTAAAAGCCAAACATTTAAAATAATTCATGTGACATTTCATTTCTGAATCTTTTGGAACTCTGGAAGTCTAGACTAAAGATACTGTGATCTCACTCCTAAGTACAAACAATAACATTAATTCTGCCCAACTTGGAAAAAATGCATCTACTGTTATTATTTTGCTTGACTTCAGGTATTTTAGTATGTGACATTACAGTATTCTTGATCTGTCAGCTTCTATGTTGGGGGTTTGAACCATGCATGAGTTGGTCAAATGGATACAAAGGGTAGTGGTATTTACAAAATCCTTCTATAAATCAACAGACAACATTTTAGTTTTGCAAGGAATAAGCCTGTCTTTTAGTCTTTTTACTGTAGCATGTGAAAACAACTGAGTTATTTTTATACTAGTTGTTATCCAAATATAAGATGTTAAGAATTTCCAAGATATTCAAAACAAGCTATGTTGATGTAACAATGAAAAGAACCTAAGAAAGAAGCAGGAATATTTCTGTCTTTTAGTGCAGTTAGACACTTCGAGTTCCTCAATCTGCTAGTTTTTAATACCTTGCTTTGTAAGTTATGTATTTTTAATCTTACAGATGCCACATTGAATGTGCACAGACCTAGCCATCATTGTAACAAAAAATATCTTCAGGAGGGATTTGAGAGGTGAAACCGTGATTTTTCACACCATTTTAGAGTGGATGAAAAAAAGGAAACAGAAGGATGTTATAGAATAAGTATATTAGCAGAAGCTGGCCTTGGTAAGAGGACAGCCTGGATATGGAAAATTGAATGAATTGACTTAGAGTGAGTCTTAATTGTAGGAACAAAAAATACAGATAAATGGGATCTACTGATGGGTATAAAATATACAGGGTTTTTTTATTGACAAGATCTGTGCCTTGCCAAGAAAGTGCCTCTCTTTATCACAAAAAAACCTCTTCAGTTAAGCAGAAGCTTTCAAAAGCCCCTGCAAAGCCAAAGTAGCCATGTAATCTTCTATGTACATAAAGTTTCCTTCAAATTTCTAAGTGAATGCAATCTTAAATTTTCAGATTGCACACAAAAATATTCACAGAATACCTCCTTAACTGCTAAGATTCTTCTGTCTTGTAGTTTTCATCTATCCTAGAGTAAAGGAATTATGTAGTTGGACAAGTTCTTGCTTAGTTAAAATGCTTTCACTGAACAAGCAATTTTGGGGTGAAAGATTATGAGTTTCCAAGCTTGTAAAATTTTAATTTCAGGGTCATTAGACCAAGGGCTTTTTTGCAAACACAGGCACAAGCAAACTGAACCTTAGAACCTTCCTTTGGTCAGCTCTTTCGCAAGGGCTTTGTCCCCACTGCACCCTGCGAGGGGCAGGTGGCAGAAGTACTGTTCCTTTTCTGGAGGAAGAATGTTAGATTCCAGCTGGCTGCTCAGAAGGATTTACACAGCTGAGATATTTCAGGAAGCACTGTAAGTCAAGTTGTGTCCTTGGTAGCTTCATCTTGTGCCTCTGTGAGCCTCTCGTGGCCCGTGCCGGTGGTGGGCTGCTTCATAGGGAAGGAGGCTGGAAATCCACAGCCTGCTTTTCTGTGGCCACCTGGGATGAATGTAACCCATTATTTTGGGGGCAATATGTTGTGATGAGCGCTACATTTTTAAATGGCTAAGGTGCAGGGTTATGCAAATGTGCTTGTAAATGGATTAGTAACACTTTACCATTGCTTTTGGAAGTAATTTACTGTTGATAGAAGATTTCAAATGTTGCATATCTGGGAGAGTTGAGTTTTGAAAATGTTTCTTTTGTTTAACTAGCTGTAGATATTCTTCTGAATTATTGAAAGGAAAAACATCAGATTTAGGGCTATTGCATGTACCGTCAGCTTCCACATGGTAGATTTGCTGCTATTTAGCAGACATGGTTTCTCCTGAGTTGTTAATTGCCTGCCGTTTAGTGGGCAGGAGGAACAATTTTGTGTTTAATTCAGAGCCTGCCTTCACAGAGAAAAGAATGAAGCTAAGCAGCCAGTTTTTGGACTGCAATAAGAGCAGACAAATGAATATGAGCTCTGTCCTAAACATTTTCTTCCATGTTACATGAGCCCTGTTAAAACTTCTCTTTACCACAAGTTAACTAAATATTTTGCTAGTATTTAATGAAATTGTATCCCTAAAGTCTTAGTTAAGCAAACCTGGGTCCTATTTTAGCTCACAGAGGTTGTTTTCTCATATATCCGTCAACCTCCTTACATATTTGCTGTGAATTCTGTACGACAGTATTGTTTTCATGGTATCTAAAATAATTTCAGTAATCTTTAACAAGCCAAATTTCTAAAACGGTAGCAGAGCTCCTCAGTTTTTTCCATAGAATCTAAAAGTAATCTTATATCTGGTTTATTAAACTCATTACTAAGTATAAAATGTAGAAAGCCACAATTTAAAATTCGTATTTTTCCAGCAAAATTGTATCTACTATTGAGGACAATATTCAATCTTGTTATAAAACATAGGTATGTTTTTAAACCAACATATTCTAATATTCACTGCAAAAATATCAGAAGTCATAACTGAAGATGTAAACAAGGACTCCAAGGTATCTGTGGTATTTATAGTATGCTTCTATAATTTTTACACCTTGGTGATTCTAGATACTGTATATTGATTAGTTTTTGGCAACTGTAGGCTCTTTAAATGCCATCACTGTTAACAGAAACAGTTATGCTTAAACAGTTAGCAAAAAAATTACGATTCTTGACTTTAAGAATAAGGAAGACTACTTTCTATTAAAACATAGATCAAGTTCAGTTTGAAAGATGTTTTAAATCTAAATCACTCCACTGAGAACAAGTGCAGACTTAGAACTTGATGAGAACAGATATTTAAGCTGACATACGCCCAAGGGGCAAATTTTATCATAATGCTATTTGAATCTTTGAACACTATTATCTGAAATTCTGAAAGTATGTTAGGTTATTGTAACTTCACAGGCATAACTGGACCAACTCTAACAAGCTTTATTTAGGCAAAAATCCCAGCTGGGTTTGGCCTGCATTTGAAAATATAAAAACATGACTCTATTTGTGCATGTATTCATATGAACACATCTTAAATAACTTAAACTAAGTATTAACCACTCAAAGGCCTTGATTTTTCTATTTTACCTCTATCTGTTCATTCTGCTTTCTCTATACATTTGTATTGATGCATTTTTGTTCTTTTTAATATGATGGTTTTTCAGCAGTGAATCTTGGTGTAAGGCTTCTCTTACTCATGTCTGCCTATTGTTTCAAGTGCTTCTCAGATTTCCAGAGAAGTCAACATGTAATAAGTTTTTAATAGCGTGCACCACAAAAACACAGATTAATTTTATCGAAAACTGGACATCTCCCACTCTAAAGCAGGAATTTGTAGGCCAGCCTGGCAGAGCTATTACTCCTCTACTTTCCTATGTGGGCTCAGAATCAAGGCCTATTCAAAGCAAAGTTTTTACAGCCACAGGAGAAACAGAGCTTTTTTCTCTATTTATTTTTTGACATGGAATCCAGAAGTTGATGGAATGCACTAAAATAAATTCATAAATAAGCAAGTAAAAAGAAGGAATCCTAGCTGGCTGAAAATGTCTTGCTGGGACAAGTTTGTGGTTGGCTTTTGTGCTGTTTTTGGCTGTGACAGAGTTAATTTTTTTCATAGTAGTTAGTGTAGGGCTGTGTTTTGGATTTATGCTGGAAAGTGTTGATAATACAGGGATCTTTTCATTATTGCTGAGCAGTGCTTACGCAGAGTCAAGGCCTTTTCTGCTCCTCACACCCTGCCACCAGTGAGTGGGCTTGGGATGCGCAAGAATGTGGAGGGTGACACAGCTGGGACAGCTGACCCCAGCTGACCAAAAAGGAATATTCCACACCATGTGATGTTGTGCTGTGTATAAAGCAGGGAAGGTCTTTCAGAGTGATGGGGTTTGTTAAGTAACCCTTATGCATGGTGGATCCCTGCTGTCCTGGAGATGGCTGAACACCTGGCCTGCTAATGGAAAGTGGTGAATCAATTCTTTGTTTTCCTTTGCTCTCCTTGCATGTGCGGCTTTTGCTTTACTTATTAAACTGTCTTTATCTCAGCCCACGAGTTTTCTCACTGTTACCCTTCTGATTCTCTCCCCATCCCACCAGAAGGAGTGAGGGAGCGGCTGTGTTGTGTTTAGTTGCTGGGTTGGGTTAAACCGTGACAGCTTTATAGATAGTGATCGCTAAGGAAGCAAATTATTTGAAATTCAGATGTTTTCAGTTAACTTTCTTTCCTCATTTCTTATTCCTCCTCCTTTACCCTCCATGCTGTCTGTTGCTCTGCAAAATAGTTCAGGATTTCACCAGGATCACAAGTGAAACAAAAGGGGTGTGTGAGGAGACTCTTCTCAAGGGTTCACTGCCTAGTCAGCCCCAGATGGAAGTGCAGTAGGACTGAAAGCAAGTGCTCTGTAGGCATCGTAGCTGATTTGCAGACAAAATTTATTTTGGTCAGTTCAGACAATAAAGTCTGAATGTGAGTTCTACTCGTATGTTGTTTACCAGTCATCACAATGATAAATACTTCAGATTGTTTGGATAATGTGGCATAAGAGCTAGAGGTTGGGTTTACAAGGTTTTCTTCTACTTTCTCCACTAGCCTGGTTTGCTTTTTCTAGTTCTGGTAGTAGCAGTGCAGTATCACCTCATGCTTCTCATCCTGATCACCTCTGGTAGCGCAGGCTTCAGTGGAGTCAACTCAGCTTACCTCTTGNATTAGATGAAGATAAATTTTATCTTCTGCATGTTTTTATTCTTTTAAATGTATTTTAATTACTTTTATATTCAGTGTGACTGGNTTGTTCAGAGGTGCTTTTTTTTTTTTGGTGCCAAACTGTTCCCCTATGTTTTGCTTTTTAAAAAATCGTGTTTAAAAAGCTAGTTTTCCCCTTTTATATAGTCTCCTAAAAATCCTGTACTTTAAAAATGGCAGTTTAATATGGATGCTATTGCCAATTGTCATTACTAAAGATTGTTATTTCTGTTAATAACATTCTTTGTCATTTTATTAAAATTAAATTACTGTGCTGAAAACAAAAATTACTGCTTTATTCAATTGAAGAGTGACTGACGTGGCACTCTTCTGATCTTTAAAAAGAAATTTTACTTTCATTGTATTTGTACATTAAGTGTTCATATCTACAGAATAAACTAACAAATATCACTGTGTTTAATTATCAGTTCAGTATTTGAGTTTTTGCTGTTATGGTTGATATCTAGGAGTGATTAAATGTGTAATAGAGAACAAAAAGATCATTGATGGGAACAAAGATACTATTAGATGAAGATAAATTTTATCTTCTGCATGTTTTTATTCTTTTAAAAGTATTTTAATTACTTTTATATTCAGTGTGACTGGATGGCATTTCTTTTTTTTTTTTTTTTTTTTTTTTTTTTTTTTTTTTTTTTTTTTTTTTTCCCTTTCAATTCAGTTCCTATTTTAGTCTTTCAGAACAACATCTAGCAATGATTTAATCTGTAGAATCTTGCAGTTCTAGTCTCAACTGTATACTTGAAGCAGCTGTTCTTCACTATGGCAGTCACAAAAGAGAAATAAGGTAAAACAATGTTTGAAGAAAAAAATCTACTTGGACATCCTGCAATTTAAATCTGACTTCTTAAATGTCTTGTGGCATAGTACACTTGACTACAGTTAAACTTTAGATTCAGAGTGATGTTACAGATTTTGCTAGTTTTTTAAGCTATTTTATTAAAAGGCAATGAAATACAATGCTGAGCATTTTATGGCCTGACTTCTTTATGTGAATCTACATTATGAAAAAAATAAACAATCTTTTCAGTAGAGCACTTGGTGAAACATATACGTACATATTAAAAGACTGCAAGATGCTTATGGTAAAATCATATGCAAGTTTATATGTCAGGTATAGTAACTTGTGGATAATATTTATTTTGTTTTACTAATTTTCCAGGGTTTTTAATTAGGCCTTTCTCATAATATCTCAGATGATCCTAATTTATTGATAATGATACTTACCCATGGTAGTGTAACTAATGTGGGAGATACAATGGGGACTGGATCACATTTAGAAATATAGACTTGTTCCTTAAACACCTGGAAGTAACTGTAGAAAAATATGTGTGGTAGTACTGTACTTAACCACATCCCATGGGCAGCTGTAAACATTAATGACAGTTAACCTAAGATGGCTTTAAATGGAAAATGGGATTTCTGACCAGGAGACAGGTGGTATGCCGTATTCTTTTATAATCACCCCATAGCATGTTTTATGAACCGTCATCAGGCCAGACAGAAAGAATAGCTCATCTGGGCATGTACACTCCATTTCTTCAACCTCTTCTTCATTTCCTCTTTACAGTCGTGCTATAGAAAGGAGCCGGGCATTTAGCACAGAATGCCTTAATCCTTGAGTTTATGAGCCCTAAGATCATCACCAATATGGTTGATGCTGACAGGTCACATCATCCCTTATGAAATGAAGAAAAGTGGTGATAAAGGAGAGAAAAAACTGCAAAGGAATAAGTTCAGATCTGCTAAAGAGTTCATCACTATGTGTTCTGAAATACTATGACTTAAAGCTATGATACGCAACGCAAGACTCGAATTGTGCATTGATGATTGCTTACATTCGAAAACCATCATTTCAGTTCAGAGAAGGGAGGCAAGACGAAGGTGATTGGGGTCAGCTTAGTCTTTTCTGTCCTTGTGACTGGTTTGGCAAATTTTCCAGGAGACTGCAAGGGTGTTAAATGCAAGTATTAACCAGTACAGGCTGCCCTTCCTATCTTAGATTTGAGGTGCAAGAGTTTAAAGCATTGTATAATAACCAAGCACTGCTAGAACATCAAAATATAAAGAGGAATGCAAGAAAATAGGATCAGTTTCTGTTTTACAGACTCTGAATGTAGTAAGGTGAAACAGCCCTGAAACAAGGAATGGAAGTGTATGCCCAGCTTTTTTCTAAATATGACAATTAACAGGTTAGTTTGCAAATCTGTTATTTTTTGTTATTAACTAGACCACAACAGTAAGGCTTAAAAGTTGCTTTCATAGGTTTCTAATCCAATAATATGTTTTTTAAATCTGTTTTTTATCTCTTGGACAGGAAATGTGTTAAGAAAATAAATGCTATATTTAAGATAATGGTTTTGCTAGTTAATTCATTTGGACCTTCATTCTTCGTTTGGTATAGGTATTATATGAAGCATCCGTACTTATCTCAGTGGACTTATTCCTGACGTATATTGCTACAATGACTTTTTGTGTAGAATATCAACTAATTAAAATAAATCTAAAACTGAACATGAAAAATGTTGATTTCCAATTCAGTGAATCCTAGCGATATTGCCAGTTTGCTTTTAATTCTTGAAAAACGTATTAAAATTAACTTTTCTCCCATTTACGTGACGCATATAACTAAACTTCCTTCCTACTGTGAGACAGTTTCATTTATTGTTATTTGTAAACAGCTTAGTAAAGATGCATAGTGGATTGGTCTAGAAACTCCTTGAACAGTTTCTTTTGAAATAACACTACATACGTTAAGCTCAATTACACATCCAAACAGCCACAGCACACTTTTGGTAATTTATTCATTGATTTAACATAGTACCCAGAAGAGTCATGCCTGCTGTCAATTTTGTAATATATTATGTTTTAAATATACTCATGCTCACCCATGCACGCCATTAAGGTGTGCATAAACCTGTGTTTTTCTCTCTTGACAGCTATAAATGTTTGTTATTATTACACAAAACATATGTTCATGTTGTTTTTGTCTAAATTATTCTATCTGGGGCTATAAAGTTTTAATGTTATTAGTTGCCCTTAGAATTTTAATGTTTCACTGCTGTAACCTTCTTAGGATTTCTCTGCAATTAAATAGAAACTATTTCACTACAGCCTGGAAGAACAATATATTTTATACAAATAATAAAAAAAAATCCTTCTTGCTCCATTTTCTTCCAGTGTAGTAAACTGTCTACTTGACAAGGTTCTATATCCAGAAATCCTACCTGTAGTATTTTCCAGAACTGAATAGATTGTTACACTTTCCTACAGTTTTCTTCTTAAGAAAAAAATCTAGCTTAACCCCCTTGAGATAGGAGGTTTGTCATAAGCAGTTTGCTTTGAAGGTCCTCTCCCTGTTCTCTTTTGTCCCCTTACTTAGTTAAGGAACTCCATTATAGAGGAAACCTCAATCAATGTAACAGAAATACTATGAAAAAAGTTGAGGTTTTAGGAGATAGCATATTAGTGTAGAACAACCATTTGAAGAACCATTTCCTGTGTTGTCTTCTGAATAGCAGCAGTGTTGGCAATAGGAAATTGTATTATTTCCCCCCTTTCAGTTTTCAAGGTTTTTCTCTGAGGAAAGAGCAGATGGGAATTCATCCAAGACATTAAAAGATATTTACAGCTTTAAATTAATAAAGGAGTCATTTAGGACATTCTTTTCTGTATACTGGAGTAAAGCATTATGTGGACCTTTTTCATGTATTTTGTACCAAAATATCCTCTCATAGAGCATATAATGTATAACGGTGCCATGCAGACTTTAAATATCTGACTTTTATCTTATTTGTAAGTACAGCATACTAGTATTTCTCCTAGATTCATCAGGTTTTGTTCGACAACCTGACTATAGCTCCCTCCATGTGTAGAGGAGAAAGATGGAGCAACAGTGACCAGAACATTCAAAATAAACTGATTAGAAAATGCTTGCTCTCCTAAATTGATTAGGCAAGATTTCTTTTACACAAAAAAACAAAACCAAACACTCCCCTGCCCCCAACAAACAAAACCAACAAACAAAACAAGCAATCAAAACAAAATGAACAACAACAAAAAACCCAGAATTTATTTCTAACTGAATTTGTGCAAAATGCTTGAGATACTTCAGCTTGAGCATTTTAATTGGAAAGTGCTTGAAATCAAAATAACGTGCCTGACATCTTTAGAAAGATATGAGGAAGTGGACATAGCTTGTGCCATTAGTAGTTACTAATGCTTGGTATTTTTGAAGCACAGCACAGATAAACTTCAGAATTCCTTTCGGAAAAATGTATTTTTTATATTTTACAGAGAAAGAAACTGAGGCAGCCAGATGAGGAGCCTTCCCCACAGTTACAAGGAGAGTCATTAGGCCAGTCAGAGTTAGAATTCAGGAGTTTTGTCTTCCAGCTTCGTGTTGAGCTCACTGAACCAGTAATTCTTACACTTCTACAGTAACAAAAATCCTTTAACATTTAATGCTTCCAGGACTCTGCCAAAAAGATTTCTTTCTTCATGAAAATGAATTCTGTCCACTCAAATTTAATTTGTCTTCCCTGCTTTCCTTGCTTTTCTTTATTTGTTCTTTCATTCACTTTTTCCTTTCACTTCCTTTATACTTTCTGTCTTTTTAAAAATAATTTTTCTTTTTTTCTCCTTTTTTTCCATGTGCTGTTAGGGAATTGTGTCTTTTCATCCCCAACAATATTTCTTTTTTTGTTCCTCATTTTCTCTAGGTATCTCAAACCTGCCCTCAGAACTGCTCTGTCTTACAGGGCCACAGTCGCTGGTCACAAACAGTGTTTCACAGCAACCTAATTTTCAAGATTTTAATTATATCTGAAGCTTTGCCAATTACATGGTGAACTTCTGCATTGGAAAGAATAAGACCACAGCCTTCTATCCTAACAACTGAAAAGCCTATAATAGAAAAAAATGTACCATTTGTTGAAGAATAGAGATAACAGGGGAAAAGCAGTGTGTCAAGGTACTTGGTTAAACAATAATCTCTTACAGAGCACTCATTACTGCTAAATAATTGACTGTGTTGGGAGAAAGGTTTCTATGTGAAGAGAGGTTCAGGAAGGTCAGTTATCTAGTGGTAATGACCGTAGCGGTCATTAGAGGATATTAATGCTATTAAGAACAGAACTTTAACTTTTTATTGAAGTTTTTATTTAAATTGTATTAACTTTGATTCAACTTTTAATTGAGGTGCAACCATCCAAATTCTATAGTCAGGAACCAAGAAGTAATGAACATAAAATTACATGTTCTTCTGATAGGCTGATGGGTCCTTAATATATTATAATTTCAAGAGTCTCTACAGAGCAGTTATTAGTATAAAACTATTCAGAGGTATTCTATTAGAATTAGGGTTGGGTGACTGATTCAGGAACAAATCCTGGCTTGACCCATAGCAAATGCAGACAGTATATTTTCTAAGTCAAAAAGAACTTATTTTCATAAATATAGTTGCACACGGTATCAAAACACTTGTTAAGTTAAAGCAAAAATCCTGTGATGCCTAAGATGATCTGTCTTATAAACATGATGGATGGTGGCAGCGGCAGTGAATTTATTCTGAATTGAGTTTATAGTTCCATACTAAGTTCATTACTTGTTTTACAGAGATTCTCAAGCTGAAAATAAGTGGGACTAGTAGTACTGTTGTTCTTACAGCCACTACAAAAACGAAGTATGCCTAGGGCTTCCAGAAGCCTGAAACGAGCTACTAGGTAGAAGGACTGAGCTAATAGATCAGTAGCCCTCCTGCTCCATCTTTCTGCGTTGTCTTTTCTCTAGAGTATTTTGGGAATAGGCTGCTGAGTAAGCCTAAAGCTGGGGAGCTAGAGAAGAGGTATGAGACTGTAAAATTAATTCTCAGGGGATTAGAGAAATATCGCATATCATGCCACCTTCTAGTCTTCTTACAACAGTTTTTTGTCCTTGCCCTCTAACCTGAGGACATAGTAACATGCTTTAAAATAACAGCAGCAAACCCAACACGCTACTAGAAAAAAACGCTAAACACTTTGATTCACATGGGGGTATGATGTGCAAAAGAATGGCTGATATTATGATGGGAGTTAATTGTATTGCCAACTGCATGTCTGGGCAGGTGCTAAGAGACTTTGGTAAGAAAGGAACAGGATGACATACAGAGGATTGCAAGATGAACAGAATCCTCCAGGCTGTCATGGCAACTTTTCAAGGTACAGTTTGAGAGCCAAAAGGTATATTGTGCTTATGAAAAACTGACATTAAAAGAGACTTAACAGTGTTATAAAGTAGAAACATTAAAAGAATCTCAGGGTGAGTCACTGATAACAAAGGAGAACATGCTATCCACGAGATTTTTGCTGCTTTTATGTTAATGCATCAAATGAAAACTATAAGGTTAAACAGTGTTTATTTATGGCATTATTTGACAGGTTTTATTGTAGTGAGGAAAACCTGGTTACTAACACCATTAGTGCCAATTGACCTTACTATGGAAAAAATATAGTTTTGGAAATATTCTGGGTATTTCCACAATTTCCATGATGATGTTCCATTTGCAGTTCTGTTGTTTGTTATATATTTCCATAGTTTCATTGCATGGCATGATGCACAGTTCTATGAAATCATCTGCTTCTAAAATCCTTTGAACTTTTTTTGTTTTCTCGTAATTACAGACTTGGGGAATACTTTGTATTAAATTGGTCTGCTGCCATTTTCTTGCAGGGAAATTTGCTATATGAACTGATAATGGCTTTTTCCCCATGTAAAAAGAAAAAAAAAAAAGTAAACTGCCTTACGTTTTGGTAGCAAGCCAGTTTTTTATCATTTAGACATGTCACATCGTTACAGAAACGTCATGCATCATAACACAACATAACAATATGATTTGCTGAGATGCTGACTCCTCTTGAAAAATTGTGAAGTGGTGAGGGCATATTTCCATGCAAAGAACTACTTGAGTTTTTCAGAGTGTTCTCCGGTCTAATGTATTAGCCTTGTAACTGGGAGAAGATAGGTTCTAATAAGTGATGTGCAAGTCTTTGTAGTTCTACTTCATAGGTACATGATGTTTTCGTTAAATCATAGAACATAGTACTAAAAGACATTCCAGGAGGTCATTTAGTCCTCTGCCCTGCCCAATGCAGAAAAACTTAGAAATCAAATTTGAACTGTTCTGCTCTCTGACTGTGTCCTTAAAAACAGCCAGTGGTGGGTATTCTGTAGCAGTCAAACCAATTTATTCTAGTGCTCAGCAAACTTAAAAGCTTTTTCCTACTGTCTTTCCTAAATTTACCTCACAGCAGTTTATGCACTGTCCTATCCCCAGAAGACACAGAGTATTACTACTTTATTCTGTGTGGCAAGCTTTAATATACTTAAAGATCACCACCAATTTTGCTATTCTGTTTCACATTGCATGGGCTTGTTCTGTCAACTTGTAAACCAAGTGTAAAGCTAATAATAAATGAAAGTCAAGATGAATGGTTTCCATGGTAGGTACAAACAAATAAAAGAAGTATCGTCCTCTTCTCTGTGCCCCTTGAGATTCAAACATTATCCCAATAGTCTGCAGTGTGGCAGACAGCTTTTGCTGTATCAACAGTCACAGGAGGACACTTCCATCTGTCCTGGTCCTTTGGTGCCAGCTCTGTACATAGCTGCTGTTTCTCACAGTAAGACCAGTTCCATAATCCCTTAGACACAGAGGAAGATGAATGTGGAAGCTGAGGCACTACAAGAGCATCTCATGTCATTTTGCCAACCTTCAAGTCAGGAGTGTATTGTTGTTAACCTGCTCACCTGATATGACATTTAAATTAAAGTAAAAATGTAAGAACAAATATTCAACAGAGATGAAATAAATAAGACATTTAGAGAGGTCATAAATAAAGTAATAAAATAAATTATGAACCTAGTCTTTCAAATGACATAAATAATTCTCTTATTTAGCCCAGTTGCTATTTGCCTCTTGTCAAGGTGGGAGATAGTGCCTTGTGCATCCTCTGCATCTTCCGTTCAGATCTTCTAGAAGATCTGGGCTGTTTTAATCCTTTACTCTTCAAAACTCCTGTTTTCTTCTTCAGTAAGGAGGACTTTCTGGCCAACCTCTTTATTAGAACAAAGTCTGTTTCTCTTTGGTAACTATGTAGAAATATTCCTTGACTGTACTAGGAATGTACGAAGAATCTCCTGCACTTAACTTGCTAGTAAACAACCGTTTACTCAGGGAGATGTACACTTTCCCCCCTACTCATTTTTTTACTGCTTTAAATTCTCCTCAGTGTGTAATGTACCTTTTGCTGGACCTTATGTTCTATAGTAATACATATATATTTTAAAAAAAGAATAAGTCAGTTCTTAGCTTTGTACTATGTCTTGATCAGGCCCAACAGTTAACAGCTTTGGGTTTGGTACTTGAAGTTTTCCTTTTAAGAAGACCTTAATAGAAGACAAACAGTTGAGTAGTTTGGGACATGTAGCACTGGCTGGATAAAGGCAAAAATACTTTAAAGTCCTCACCGTTTTAAGTAATAACACATTTATTTATCCATGCGAAGATCTTATTAAAGAATCACAGAATCACAGA
>VWYH01004517.1:0-27147 GCA_013399365.1 Pampusana beccarii | reverse complement strand
AAGGGCCCTTCAACCCAAACTGTCTATGATTCTATGAATATTTTTAGAGCAGGCTCAGAGATCAGATTCAGGCGGGGGATGTTTTACACCCAAGTTAGGTGTTGTAACGCCTAAACCGTAGGTGTTGGAGCCTGGCAGGCTGGCTCTGGGTGCCTGCTGTCGCTGGAGATAAAGCCACCATTGCGATTGTGGTTTGTGCTCCCATGGCTGGTGGGAAGCCCCAGGGACTCATCGGCAGAGCCGGCGCCTGCCCTGTTTCCACGACGGTCTGTGCTGTCTCGGCTGTGCGCAGCCATTAATAACATTGTTCACTTGTGTCGCTGCACTGCTCTGGACCTTGCAAGAGGTCCAGAACAAAGAGGCAGCTCCCAACACATAGAAGTTGTAATAAAATCATAAAAGTTGTAATAAAATTATAAAACAGAGGCAGACCGGGCAGTAGAAGGAAACAGGGAGATGTTGTTAGCATGAGAAGCAACCAGCCTGCAGCGTCCACTGTGTGGTTGTTGTCATCTTTTGGTTGTCAGAATCACAAGAGTATGGAAATTTCTAAGGAGTGATCTGAGGAATAATATTGGAAAGGCTTGATTCAAAATCCAGAGGGGTCTTTGCACTGATTTGAATGGATTTTGGAGCAAGCCTCTAGTGACAGCTGTGCACTGATTCTTCCAAGGGGGAACATGGCAAATGTGTGGGGGCACAGAGGTTCAGGGGAGGAGTCCTTAGCTCAGGGACTACTGGGGGATGTGAGACAGAACATGATACTGGGCATTGATTCTACTTCAGACATTTTGTCTGCAAGAGAAATAATCCTTGGTGAGATTTCTGTCTGTACAGACATCTGCTAGTGGTGGCCAGGCCAATGCAGACGGCTGGTGACAATCCTGCCCTGACCGCACACTGCTCTTGTCACCGTTTTCCTTTGAGACATGGGGTATTTGGGATTATCCAGCTGCAGTCTGTGCCTGTAGGCTGACCCAACTTTTCCTGTAGAGCGTGGTAACTTTTCCTGCGTCCTTCAACAGATAAATATGAATACAGATGCGAGACTGGCAGCTGCCAATGAAATCTTTATCAAACACAGTTTAATACTGGGGATTACAGATGCCTTGGATGGGCCACACAACATCCTACAAGTATCCTTTCTGTAGGGAATCATTTATACCCCTTCTGGGTATCTAATGATGTGGAGGTATTTGTTGATGTTATGATTAATGAGGATTTCCAGTGGGTGTGGTTTCTGGGATTTATTTTTTCTCCTATTGAATGGTATGAGGGATTTGGGTATTTTTTTCTTCTCCTATAACTGGGAATTGAGATTTGCCCAAAGGCAATTGGAAATAATGAGTCTAAAGGATTGAAGGAGGATTAGTCCTTTGGGCAGGCAATTATTCCTGGAAGTGTATTATACTTACATGACGGTGATGATTCTTATTATAAGCAGAGTAACAGCAATGTGCCTGTGGCAGAAAAAAACATAAAAATACACAATATGGAGAAAAAGGGAGTCCTTGTCCCTGGGAGCTCATGTTCTGCCTTGCAGAGACAAACTAAGCCAACAGCATCCAAGTGCCTCGCCTCCCTCCTTCAGGCACATCAGAGAACTTGGTTTCATGGGGCCTTTCAGCCAAGTCTGTAGCTGCCAAGCACTTCTGACACTCACAGCCTTCTAAAAATGCATGAAGAAATCAGGTGGCGGGGAGGCTCGTTCGGTGCTTTTTAGAGATTCCTTTTGTGGACTAGGCAAATAAGAGAGTTTTGAGACAGCATGAAAGTGTTAAAAGGTGAGAGAGGTGGTCTCCCAGATTTGCTGCCTGTACGGAGAGGTAGGAAAGAGAAATGGAGAGGGAACCAAGGCTGAGAGACGGGGTCAGAAAGGGGCAGGGAATATTGCAGGTGGGCAGCGGTCAAGTCAGGCAGAATGAGGAGGAAATACTTAAGAACCTGAGCTACACTTTGTTTTCAAACTAGCATAGTCTTATACCTCAGTAAGTGAGGACTAATCCAACAAGCTTTCACCTTTATCTACGTGTCCCAGAATTGCCTGAGAGCAGAAAATAACCAAAAGATTTACGTTTTCTCTGCTCCAATGTCAGATCCCTTTTAACCCTCCAGCTTTTACGCTGTTCCTGATCCCCCTACCGATGGCAGCTTGAGCTTTGGCTGCGTTTGGGGCGGGGGGGTGCAAATGGTGCCTCCGTCCTGCAGACGAGCACCAAGTACAGTAAACTTTGTAAAAAAAATAAATTGAATGAATCACAAGAAACAAAGGAAAAGGAGGAAGGGCTTTAGGGGAGCTAAGTCAGTGTGACCCACCAGTTCATTTAGATGTAAGGCACTGAGATGAGTGACTGGCAATGGCTCTGGGTTATCCCAGCTGTCACCCACCCAGGCTGCAGGTTTGCGAGGACTTGCTGCCCTCTGGGGGAATGCCCCCCTTCCCTGCCACCCCTCTTCCCCATTAGTTTGAGGTTTTGCCTTATCTCACGCACTCTTGGCTTAAAATCAGCCCTGTAATGTGTAATTTAGTCCCTGACTCTGCCCTGAGCATCCCATGGGCATCACCTGCCTTTGCTCTGCTTCCTGCGGGGTCCGTACCACGATCCGCACGGAGGCAGAGGGCTGGGGAGGGGGAAACGTGGGCAAACCCCTTCCTTAACCCTGCCTGTCCCAGCTGTGGTTCGTGCGCTTCAGCCCGGAGCGCTGCCTGCAGTCCCTGTCAGCCCACATCACGGACCTGCAGAGGACACGAGAGGTAAATGACGGTGGGTTCAGCCCAAGATCCCCCAGGGACACGTCCAGGTCCACCCCTGGGCCCCGGCTTTGGTGGGATGGAGGTGGACAAGGAGAACAGAGTGTTTGAGTGTCCTCCTGGGCATCCCCTGCTGTGAACTGGGAGCCGGACAGACTGGGAGGTGGATAAGCTGCTTCTGTCGGTGTCCAGTTCAGCAGGAGTTTGTTTAGACCCTGCGGTACCTGCGTGTCTGGATAATTAACTGTACAACTTTAATGAAGGAAAAGCCATCAGGAATCAAGGGCAAATTTTGAAAGCATGTGTCACAACTTGAAATAGCCCACACCTTGACCTGTCCTCCTGAAATAAATGGGATAGCCTGAGGAATAAGTAGACACTGTACTGGGTTAACTGTATAAAAATTTTGCCCTCTTGGCCTTCAGAAAATGTTTTCCTCTATGTGGGTGTATAAATACACAAACACCACTCTCTCCTGTGCTGAATTGCCCTTGCTGACCATGGCTGTGGCATGAGAGGTGAAGGGGTACAACCCCCCACCAAAATCTCAAGGCTGCTCGTCTCCCTGGATCAATTAACAGACGCAGATTGGGGGATGGGCAGTAATACGCCACTTCACATATTGGCCGATATAACTCATATAGTTTTTAAAGACAAGATTCTCTGTGCCAGGCTGTGACCATTGTGCTGGGAACAGTCACCGGCACAAGAGGCAGCTGATGGCAGCCGGGATGAAGATGCTCAGCTCCAAGCACTGGGCATTGCCCTTGGCCAATGCTGTTTTTTTTCTCTCAGGACAATAACTCCCAGGAGTAAAACACATGCAGGAGACAATCATGCCCTTTAAATGCTGCCCTCAAACCGACACTGCTGCCTGCGTTTGGACACCCCCAAAATCCTTTTCTCTTCCAGTCGGGCTTGCGGCGCAGCCTGGACCAGCTCTGTGTGGTTATGGAGGCCGTGGTTCATCCCGACCCGGGGACGGAGGAGGAGGCTCCGTGTGAAGAGTCCCCTCTTCTATCCAAGGGGAAGAACCCAAATAAAAAGCCTGTGACATGCAATGAGCTGCTCCGCCTGGTTCCTGATGGCCCACCAGAGGTAATGAGAAATATCCCTCCCTGATGGACAGAGATGCTGAATTGTGTCCCCAGGCACGTCGACACCGAAACTCATCCCAGCAGCCACCAGCCATGGGGAACATGTCCTTTTTCACCAGTAGAAGCACCTGGAAGCCTGGAGGTCCACAAAAACCTTCTGCAGCCCTGGCACTGCTGAGCAGTTAATGCTTACTGAGCAGCTAGTGCTTAATCCTTGAGGAATTCATGGATTGGAGTTTTCCTTGCTGGTGGCCGGGGGTCCCCATTTAGAAGACAACCTCTCCCCAGGGTCTGTGCAGGGACCCAGCGCCTCTGTCCGGGCTGGGGATGCGGTGTGGATGTCCCCAGCCTTTGTCTCCTCCATGGAATGTGCCTTCAAAGACTTGTGCCACGCTGAGCAACAAATGTGTCCTCATTTCCACTCAGCAAGAAGCTTCAAAAGGGATGATTTTGATTTATTTTAGCTTTTGGCTCACTGTTATTAAGTGAATTTGGTGCAGATGATACCCCTGCAGATTGGAGCTCTCTGATTCTCTATAGGCAAGATAAAGCACCAGGGGCGGTGGCAGGGCAGGCAGGTCCCCAAACAGCCTGATTTCATGGTCATTCCATGTCACTCCCCCATGGGGACAATGTGCCAGCACTGGTGACCAGAAGGGGATCTGGGACAGTTACATATGCCATTGGCTCCTGTCCTATTTCTTCCAGACAAGGACAGTCCTTGAACGAGGGAGCAAATGGTATTTGATGTATCATCCCCTCTTCCCACAGGGGGATGCTCTGACACCTCTTGTGCTCGTTCCAGGTGATGGCCCAGCAGCTCCTGGTGATCTTCAGCGGATGCTACGTGCGGCTCCTGGTCACGGGCCGGCTCCCTGGGGCCGGGGTGGGGGGCCACCTGGAGCACGGCAGCACGCCCTGTCTCTGCCAGTTCATCGAGACCACCGCGCTCAACACACAGCAGAGCTGGTTCACGGGCAGGTGACCAGAGGGGGCTGGAAAACCCCGAAATAAAAGCTGTGAAACACAACAGCGTGAAGAAACTGTGGGGCGGAGGACAGAGCTGTAGTCGCTCACCCTGGACTTATCGGGATGAACGAGTGGAACTGTGACTCTAATAAAACATGCAAGATGCTCACCAGAAAGCTGCTCACCTTTGAGACCTGTCTGCCCGCTGGCTTGGTGTGAAGGAGCTGCTCTGGGGGCAGAAACACTCTGGGGAAACCCTGGAGCTCCCCGGGATATTTCCCACTGCTCCTTACTGGGGGGCTTGGGGAGCCATGGGCAATACCTGCAGGTGTATACCCCACGCCATCAAAATAAAGTATATGGGGGGTTTAGTACAAGGAAGACTGTGAAAATATATACATAGCAGTGTTGCAAATGTGGTGTTTGCTCTGGATTCTGTTTGTGTCACGTTGTTGGTGACAGTGAGCTTTGTCCTGTGACAGGGACAACATCTCAGCTGACGACTTGGCAAACTCTCCATTTAAGAACCAGCCCGGGATGGTGCTCAGTACCTGCCCCAGCATCAGTCCGTTCAAACACCATAACGACAGCAAACCCCTTCCAGGAGAAAACCCACTGCAACCCCAACCAGCCTCTTTTTATCTGTCTTTATTTCTGGTTCAGCTCGGGCTGTCACAGGAAGGGGTCGGGCAGATTCCCCCCCGCACACGCGGAGTTTGCGATTCTGCTGTCATTGCTCTGTGACAGTGTGGGGTTTGCTGGAGGGGGAACGGGGGAACCCACCGTGGTCCCTGCGGCTCTCTGTGCATCGTGCCGGGGTGCTGGCTGCAGGGTGAGCTCAGCTTCAGCAGCTTGTACAAAACATTGTGGGATTTCCACAGACCTAAGCTCTAAGACTCCTTACTCCAGCTCAGGAGCTGATTTTACCGTTGTGGAAATCATCTGAATGTATACCAATATCATTGGGAGAACAATTTAGTTTCGCAGTATGAAATTCCAATTTGCTGCTAGGGTGCAATGGCTCATCCTCTTCCCCAGAAGTGCCAGGAGCATCTGATACACATTGGCAATATTTTTTTTTTTCTGCGAGCTAGAAAATTCTGGTAATGAGAGACTGATGAGGACATTTTCTATTGTTGCACTTCTATGTTGAGAGCAGACACAGGAGGGATTTACTGATGTTTTCCAATCCCTGGGCTGCAGGATCCCCAGCAGCGAGGTTCCCTGGGGAAAGCGGTGGGAAGAAAGCTCGTGGGCCTCACAGAAGGACCACGAGAGCTTTTACCCTCAGGACTTGCAGGGCTGGTCTGGGATGGGGTGGTTGTTCCCGGGAAGCGAGGCTCTTGCTTGGGGGGCTTCTGTTACATCCGCCTTTACATCTGCAAATGCACAAGCGTCAGAGAAAAGAGGGGGAATCAGGGTTAGCCAAAGGGAAAGATTATTGCTGAAAGGACAAGACTGGGGTGTGAAGTGTCAATGTGCTCGGAAAACCTCCTGATGGGAGCTGTAAGCACCACGAGGTGAGTGTGAGGGAGTCAGGGCAGGTTTACAACTCTCCAGCAGAGCCTGCCTTGCTGCAAGGAGGGGACAAAGCTCCACAGCTTCCAAGCTGTGACCTGGATGCCACCGGTGCCTCCGGGTCACCCACATTTCCCAGCCCAACCTGTGCTCAGCTGAGCTGCGTGATCCTCACACGCTGTCCTGGACCAGCTTTCCCTGGGGTGCTGCAGAGCCCACGGCTGGGGGATGCTCCACGAGAGAGGTGCAGACCCTGTGCTCGTGCCAGCTGGGGCAGCTCTCCCGACTGCCATAAACACCCGGCAATTAACTGCAGAGACGGAGCTTAGTGCCTTCGCACAAAGGAGGGGTTTGATTCCCATCACTAATACACCCGAGCACCTGCCCAGCTCTTCCCATCTGATGCCTCTGCAAAGTCCTGGCTCCTGTTGCAGGCCAGATGACTTAATTAAGGCATTAGCAAATGACCTCCTCCTCCACTCATTAAAGAACCAGCTGTGTTTTTAAGCGAGAGGTGATTTTATAGGGCTGTCCTAGGCTGGTAGGTCCCTTTTATTCCTTCGCACACAGCATGTGTGAGCAGCAGAAAGGGGATAACTCAGCTCTACGTCTTCCCTGTGATTCTCCTGGGACAGCCCTGGGCTCCTGGCAGAGGTAGGAGACCACGGGCACAACCCGACAGTGGTGGCAGCCGCCAGGGAACGTGCTTGTCCCTGGGTGCAGCTCTGGGTGTGTTTGCACAACAGCGCCCGGGAGTGACTCAGCCAAACCAGTGAAACTGGTATTAGTGGGGCAGATCTTTCTGTGGCTCTGTCTGCTGTTCAAAAATTATTTTATTTGGACAAGGAGCTTTAAGAGCAGAGCGGCAGGGCTGGGAGATGCAGGAGCAGCCCCTGGGGCAGGGGTGGGGAGCCAGCAAAATCTTTGTGGGATCGGGACCAGCTGCTCTCGGGCACGTTGTGTTAGTGATCTGCAAAGTCCTAGAGGTTTGTGTGCTTTAAATGGGCCAGGAAGGGGCTGGGGAAGACTGGCAGCAAGGACAGAAGTCTCACTGCTGATGGGGATGTGTGGTGACGCATCTTGGTGTTCAGCAGAGTGCCTGAAGTAACAAAGATTGCTCTGGGGAAATGGTGCTTCAGGGGGTTACATCCACACGCTCCTCTGATTGCCCACAGTCTGTCCTGCTTTTTAAAGGCTGCTATTTGCTCATCTCCTCTGTCAGGGGCTGGGACGCAGCCATGGCATTTAAAGGTAAAACCCAGTGAGGGAAGATAAAGCAGGAAAGAAAACAAACTTCTGCAATTTTTGCCTGTTATGGTTACAGCTCTGAGGAAGACTATGATGGCTGGATGACGGGGACCCAGCACATCTCCCCTGCGGGCCAGGCAGCAGCAGCAGGTGCCCCCCCAGCCTGTGAGCCCCAACAAGCCCTGGTCCCTCCATCACATGTCATTGGGGCTGAGACTTGTGATGTCCCCGTCCCTTCCATCTCATGTCATTGGGGCTGAGACTTGTGATGTCCCCGTGCCTCCCATCCCCAACATCATTGGGGCTGAGATGTGTGATGTCCCCATTCCTTCCATCCCATGTCACTGGGGCTGAGGTGTGCGATGTCCCTGTCCCTTCCCATGTCATTGGGGCTGAGGTGTGTGATGTCCCTGTCCTTTCCATCCCATGTCATTGGGGCTGAGGTGTGCGATATCCCCATCCCTTCCATTCCATGTCACTGAGGCTGAGGTGTGCGATATTCCTGTCCCTTCCCACGTCATTGGGCCTGAGGTGTGCGATGTCCCTGTCCCCAGCGAGCTGCACACTTACTGTGGCGGTGGCTGGGGGTTGCTGCCTGTGCCAGGCAGGGTGGTGGGTCCTGGTGCTCCCGTCTGCACAGGGTCCACATCTTCCTGGCCACATAGCGACAGGCTGGTGGGAAAGGGGAGACCTGTCTGCTCGCTGCAGTGGTGCAAAACACTGGCAACCCCAAAAATCCCTCCCAGAGAGCCTGGAGCTTGGGGTCCTGGTGTAGGAAACAATCACCTTGCCAATATAATAGACCCAGGTGGGATCTCTCAGCAGAGCAGATTTTATTAACGATTTTGCAAGACCAGGTGTTCTACTTAAAGGTGGGCACACGTAATAGGGCAAAAAGCCCCTGCTTATATCCCCCCAGTCCCAGCTGCAATTTCCCTCCCCTGCTCCCCACAGGTTTGTACTTCAGGGTTTACAGACTACCTGCCACCTGCCTCAGTTTACCTGTATCATTCATCTAATTCTAACAATCCCCTTCCCTTATTGACTTATTTAAAATATGGATTTCTGGCTCTTTGGCTACCTGTCCTCCTAGCTTAACTTTTTAAATACAGCAATCAGTTTGCATTCTGGGACTAGTTCAGTTCAAAGAGACTTTGTTTTACATTAGGGATTCGTAGTCTGATGTCTCTCAGTCCTTCCCCCCTGCTGGGGTCGAGTGCCAGGTCCCCGGTTTTGTAAAAACAACGTTCCTTTGTTAAACGTTCCTTACACTGGCAGAGGAGGATCTGCTGGGGACCCTTGGTGGGTTATGGCCAAATGGAGCAGAGGAAATAGAGGGGACTGGATTTGACAGGGTAAAAGGGAGTTACTATTTCTGGCATCCTGGCTGTGTTTCAAACTGCACCAGCACAGCCTTTCTCCCCCTGCAAGCCAAGGCCAGAAAACATGCAAAGTGTTTACCGTGCAGAAATCCCACAAAACCCTCTTGCCTTAAATGAGAGGTTTCCTTACCGTTGATAATTACTCAAACCATGTTCTCCTTGGCTCAGCAAAACTGCCCTTCCTGGCCAGCCTCTCTCTCCCTCTCGCAGGCAGCTCTGCCGTGCTTTTGATTTCTTTACAGCCCGGCTTCCTTATTCCATCCCTGTTGCTCGGGTAACACGTGTCGCACATGGTAACACACGTCACACATGGACTTAGGCTCAGCCCAGCATGGACTTAGGCTCAGCCCAGCACGGCCCCTGGGCAGGGCTGCACTGTGCTGGGATCCTGCATGTGTCAGGAAGGAGGAATCACCCTGAGCTCTGAGGTTTGAACCGGCCGTGCCAGGAAGGCGGTTTGGCCTCAGCTGGAGGAGCTGCCGATGGTGCTTTGTGCTGATGGAGGAGCTGGGTTTGAGAGATGGGGAGGTAAATCTTGTGCTGCGAGCTCCAAGCTGAGCTGGAGAGGAGAGCTGCAGCGTGCACTTTGCTTGTATGGAGCTGGGGGAAGAAAGGGACATCAATATCCTTCCCTCCCCCAGCCAGACCTTCAAACCTTATACCACGTCCCATTGTACTCAGGGGAAGATAAGGATGACGCCCCTGGCAGATGAGATTTAGGCAGAAGCACTGGCCTCAGTTTCTGCAGGGTCATTCCCCAGAGCACTGCTTGATTTTTGTCTTTGTGGGTCATGGCAGGCGGTTGCTAAAGAAACACTGGTTTTGTGCATCCTTGGCAAAAACTTGCTGCTCGTGCTTGGTATATATTGGTATATACTTGGTATATATTCCTCGAAGTCAGGTGAGCTCTGAAAGGTTCTGCCTTGCCCTTTGACCAGGGCAATGTGTTTCTTATTTCCGAGCCAAACCTGCTGACTCAGGCAGGTTGGATTTTCACTATCTTTGCCTTGGGATTGTGTAAGGTTGGTCAGAGATGTGTTTGATGGAGTGTGGGTATTGTGTGTCATGGTGCTGCGAGTCAGCAGTCTGGGCTGCTGCAGAAGAAAGAGCGAGATCGGTGTGTGAGATAGAGAGGAGCGAATATCACTCCACCCCACCCTTGGTCTTGTTCTGGTGTTTCATATTTGGAGATTTGGGTAAGCTCTGCACTGGGCTGAAAACTGTTAAAGGCAGCACGGAAAACTTCAGCTGGTACATGCCACGTAGTGTTAGTGAAAGGCAAAGGCTTCAATGGATGCGAAGAACGATCTCTGCTCTAAACCATGGAGGACTCCCTGTCACATCATCAGATGTCATTGGAGCCTGCAGGACTATGTCATGCAAGATCTGTAGGTGTTTTAAATTCCAAAAAAAAACCCCAACAAAAAAACACCCACAAAACCCCACAAAAACCAACAAACAAACCAACCACCACCACGAAAACAAACAAAAGGCAAAAAATAAACAAAGAAATGAAAACAAACAAACCCCAACCTCTAAACCCTGAGCATCCCCATCCAGACCTGCAGAAACCCCCCCAGCCTCCAACCCTCTCTGGAGGACTCATCTGTTCCACAGAAGAGCTCGCCAGGGTAAAGGGAATGATTGTACCACAGCTTTGTGCTTTAACAGATAGTGAAGGTGGCTGGAGGAGTAAACTGCTCTTTTGAGGCTTTGCTTTCAATTGTTTGGTTTCTGATGGGTTTCAGGCGGGTGTTATCCTTGGCCAGATGTGCACTGTGGAGCTGATGCCTCAGGCTTGCAGACACATCCCTCTAGATGGTGCTAAGCTAAAGAGAAAAGGCGGGTGGCAAAAGGCATTTGGAAGGTTGTCCTGTTGCTCTGCCTCTGCACATCTGGATCTGCCCGAGGCCTCCTGGGTGTGGAGAACATCTGTGCTCTCTGCTGCCAGCCAGGTGCCTGTGCACTTGTACGGGTGCTCTCCTATGGTGCTCATCGTTTCTATTCGCAGCAAATGCTTCTCAGGCCCGTCTTCCGCTTCATGTTTCCCTTGCTGGTGTGCGAGACTCCACAAATGCATCATGATTTTAATCGGTGTGTCTGTTCCTACCCATGCGCTACAGCGGACGAGTTGGTTTCTAATGGCAAAAATCCATCTTAGCTGTATTTTCCACTTCAACCAGTTTTGCTGAGCAGCACAACTAAGACTACATCAGCTGAGTCGTCTTCTGTCTCACGCATCATTAACCAGAATCTTAACCAAATTCATGCACAGATAATGTATGATTTACTGAGGTGGGAAATCAAGAGAGAATTCGTCCTGGCTGCCAGAGAACAGCAAGGATTAGCTGTGAAGGGGAAGTCTTTTAGATCAACAGCTGAACAAATTCGACTTTGGAGTCACAGATGGGTAGTAAATAAGCTATTGGAAGAGAGCTATTGTTAGAAGAGAATTTTCAAAAAGAATAGGCCCCATTCAGGTCGGGTTTTTTTCCCACTAAGTATAAATAGGGGCAGAGCAACTCTATAACCTCAATAGCACTGCATGGATGTAGTGCTGCTGGGAAAGGAGGATTGAGCTCCTTGTTCTGCAGAGGGAAAAGATGTTTGTAGGCACTGATGGGATCACCACACAGCCTGATGTTTTTAGTAGGGGTGTAGGAGACACCTCTTTGGCAGGAGCACGCTTTGATTGATTGGAGTTGAGGAGCATCCAGGTCCCATCCAGCTGGGAGAAAACAACCTGAAAAGTGAGTTTTTGGTGTCAGTCCTGTTCCCATGCAATTAGCTCCGGCTGCTGCCCTGATATCGCTGTTTCCTCAGTCATGGAGAGAGGATGTCACAGGTTTTAAAGCTTCCCAGTCTAGATTCGTTGGCCTGAGCTTTGAATGTGGTTTCTGCTGATGCAGTGGAGAAAGACTGCGTTTGCCAAGTCTTCCTTCCAAGAATGGCTCAGCTCCATTCGTGATGAGCCCATAAACTGGATTAAGAGCTCAGGGACAGATTTTGTGGTATTTGAAACCCATAATCTGGTCTGGGCTTTCAGAACAGCTCAGTCCCCTCGTAAGCAGCAAATTATGGTCGTAAGTGGCTCAGCACTTTGCAGTTTATATCAGGCTACTCAAGGCCACATTTTCCGTAAAGTGCAGAACCCAGCGTTCCGGGATCTTGGGAAAAGCGGGGCAGTTATCTGAGTGCTGACCTGAGCTTTCCTGAAGATGAGAATCCTCGGCCTCTTGATGTTCCTTCTGAAGGAGTACAAGCACCTCTAAAAAATCAGTCATCAAATTAACCCATGGGCTGCAGGCAACCTATCACACATTAAAACCTCTGATATTGCCCATGGCTACAGAACATTAACTTGTGAAGTTGAGCGACCTCACCTCCAGTATCATTGTGACCCCATTTCAGAGCATGTCCATGACCTGTGGGTTCTGTGGATAGAGATGAAGATACCTTTAGTGTGAATGAACTAGAGCTGTGACAAGGAGGGATGTGGCTGCAGGCACACGCTCGCTATTTTCCCAATTTGTTTGGGAGATTTTACCGTCGGCATTGCCACACCTGCTTCCTTAGGTGTGGGAGAGGTGGGTTTAGGTGTCTGGTCCAGTTCAGAAGAAAGGATGGGTGACATTTAACACCCAGGGTGCTGGGTCGCTGCAAACAAGCTGAGCATCACAACCGCTGCTCCAGAGCAGCTCAATGTGCTTCAGGGTAGCGAGGAGGCAAAAGGAGCTGCTGTAAACGTGGTGCTGCTGCTGTTTGCTCAAGTGCTGAAAACCAAGCAGTGTCAAAGTGATGTGCTGTGTCAGGAAACCTCACTGGCATCAGGAGGAGTGAAGGCATCAGCAAAACATCAGCAAGTCCAAACAAGGCTTTCTCCAGAGACTCTCACAATGACAATTATTGATGACTATGGATAACAAGACAGGGAAAGACCTTTTTTTTGAGCCGAAGTTGGCATCGTGTTTTTCTGGATGGTTTGTTCCTGGTATCGATGGTGGGAAATTCCTGTTGAATCAAGCATTCCTCAGGTGGGACTGGCTCTTGTCACCTTGGTGACCTCTTTGCTGCGGCATGGCGCTCATTCCTGCTGGTGGCCCTGTGCCACCATACCCACGTATCCTTCCCCTCCAGCCTGGATGCAATCATTACAAAAAGCATATTTCTGAATAATTTGCCCTGGCATTTGCAAGTCTGAGGAGAGATGAAGGTGGCTGCAAGCCTTCCACAGCAGAATTCCCCCAATATTGCTTACCTGTGCCTTTCCCAGCCCTCGGCAAGGTGACGTCCTTGCTGAGAGGGAGGAGAGCCACTGATGCAACTCAGAAAGAAGCCCCGGGTTGGCTCATCCCCAGGCGCTCTGAGCAAACACCAGCAGCAGAGCCAGCTCAGGAGATCCCTCAGGGTGTGTTTCATCTCCTGATGTTTGCTAATCGTTTTAATGGCATGGGAGCCGTCACCTGGCCTGGCCTTCCTGCGGTTATCATTCTTGGCTGGGCGTTTCTAGGAATTACTGGCAGCCTCTGAAGGAAGAGTATTTTTGAAATAATTTGTCCCCAAAGCACAGGGTAAAGATTGTTGCCCCCTGCGTCTCCTTTGGGTGCGTGTAAATGAGTGAATGTGCAAGTCAGAGCTGCGAGGTCTCCTGTGCACCTTCTCCAGCAGCTGCTGTCATGTAGGGCAGCCTTAAGAATCCAGGAAAAAAGGCATCCATGTAACACAACGCTCAAAACCAAACTACGTGGTTATTGGAGATGCAGCAGAAAACTTCATCTATGCAAACCTTAATGAATCTTTCTGAGTTCTGGATATATCCTGGGCACATCTGCTTCCTCCTTATCCACCTCTCAGAAGAGCTGTTATGTGGCCTAGTTTGCTCTTGACAAATGGTATTTGTTTGTCTCTTGCCATTGCAGTGTCCTCAGATGGCTCATGTGTAGACTCTTCAGGCTTTTGATGTTGCATCTTCCTGACCATCCCCTCTCCTCTTTTCTCTGCCTTTCTGGGCAGCCAGCTCAGCTCTCCCCTTCCTCTGGCCCCCAGGTCACTGTGTCTTCAAGGAGTTTTTGGGATGGCTGTTAGCACCTCAGAGTCTTTTAACTGCTGAATACCAGAGTATTTTTTAACATATACAGCCTTTATTTAGTGCTGTATTGCTGGGCGGCTGGGTAGAATGGAACTTGTTTTTGCATTGATTACTGTAGCTTTCCCTGTGGCTCTCAGTGCTTTCTTTTCTTTTTCTCTTAATTCTGATGAATGCAGAAAAACTTTTTTTTTTTTTTTTTGGTTCCTAACCCTTCCTTTCTGCGTCTCAGTTTGCATCTCAGCATTTCAGTTTAATCACTAAGCGTTTGTGCCACACAGTATCTACCCATATATCCTTATTTCTAGGTGTTGTATTGCTCATTCTGATTTTCTGAAAGACTTCTTGTTGCAGCTATGCTGATTCTTCATAACACTTTCTATTTTTCTGCATGGGGAAGGTTTGCTATGGTGCCTTTATTTTACTTTTACCAGCTGCCCACTCTTCTGCTTCTCTTCGATTACTTTCCAGTTTCAGATTCGCAGTCAGTTCACGTCATGAACTAAAACTAAAACTGACTGTTCGCACGATCTGAAACAATTCAGAGGTGTAAATTTTGCCTTCTCTCTAAAAGCTGTGATTGTGTTTTTCACTCAGTGTGGGCATCGGTGCAACCACACGAGTATGCACCAGTCGCCAGGCTGGATTTAGGAGGATATAGGGGGGCAAGGGAGCTGTCTGTCTGTCCATCCGCACTGCCTGGCTGGGTGGGATGCAGATGCTTTCCTTCCCTATCAGCATCTGTGTTCATTTGTCACCAAAAACAAGAGCTCCTCACACAAAAGTTCAAGAGCTGAACTAATTTTCACTGAAGCCAAAAGTGCTATCAGGATCCTTAAGTAATCAAGCAGAAAGTATTTATCCACAATCCTTGGATATTGCTGCTGTGTGTGTAATGGGTCTCATGTGATGCAGTTTTTTATCAGGAGGGAATTGCATCTGTAGCATTAAATCACTCTACAATGCTGTAGGGCAGCCAAATGAGCAAAGGACCTTTGGCTTGTGACCAAGTATTCTGACTTGGTTGTTTGTTTTTTTTTTTTGATGTGATCCCATATTATTTTCCAATGATAAACCGTGGCTCATAACACACAGCAGAGCTTCCAGTAGCAAAAACGAGATGCAGCAGCAGCAGGGAAAGGCAAGTGTCTCACCTGATGATGCTGCGTGTTGTTATGTGGTTGGACCACAGATTTTTTTTTTGGAGGGGGGCGCTGCTGAAACAATGAGAAAGCTACATCAGGAGCCATCAGTGATCACAGTAATGAATGGCTGCACTCTTCCTTTGAGCATTTGAAGCTCCTGTTCTGTTTTTTTTTACACCCAGGGCAGTGCGGTTTGGGGGTCAGGGCACAGGGCAGGGGAGACAGGAGTGAAGAATCTTCTGGGCTGCAAATAGGAAACGCTGGGACATCCTTGCCAAGGCAAGAAATCCCCTCTGGGTTGGGCTGCTGTGTTTAAATAGCCAATTATTATTTGCATGAAATGGTATTTAATTCCTCCTCTCACCTGAGCGAATTGCATTGGGTTTGGGACATGGATAGTCAGGGACCAGGGAGGGTGAAACTGGTGCCGAAGGATTTATGAAGTGCAGGATGGACCAGGGCTGTGCTCGGCTGTTGGCTCAGCTGCTGCTTTTCTTATAGCTCAGGAAAATAAAGGCCACTCTTTTCCTGTTAATAAGTCACGTCATTTGGTGAATATTGTCCGGAATACCTGGTGTGCTGGGCATAACACAGGGACCGATGCATCCGCTTCAGGGTGCGTTTTTACTTAAAAATCTTTCTCGTGGAGGGAGAATACTAGAAAGTCTCAAAAGTAACTTGTTGAAGGAGAAAATAACTTGCAAAAATTCACACTCATGGGGAATTTTCCACTAGGTGAAGTTTAAATGAAAAATTGAGGGAGAAGGCATAGCACTGAGGTCTTTGGTATTTTCTGATCAGGTTTTGTTCAGTACCTTGAAAGTGAATGGTGCAAAAACTTGGTCCTTAGCCATGTCACTAACTATGCCCCTGCTAGTGACAGTAATAAACGTGATTGACTTTAAGGGAACTACATCAGCTGTCAACCACTGATGGTGTGGTCTGTCAGATTTGGGAGCAAATTAAAGAATGGTTGTTGCAAACTTAGATGGGGTGAGGTTTTTAGAGCAGGCCAGGGATTTAGCTGTTAACATTAATGGAACGTTTATAGAAAAATGTCTCTGGGCTCCTCTACAGATGAGCCTGAGGTGGCTGTAGGCCAAGCTGTTGACTGCATAGAGCTGATGTGACTTTTACTCACAGTAGTTTTAAGTCTCCAGCGTCAGCTCTGTTGACTTTAATATGGTTAGCCTGGATTTACAGCGTTGTAAGTGGGGCTGAAATCAAGTTTTCTGTGCCTATTAGAGGGTGAAATTGATGTCTTTGCAAAGGGCCTGGCCAGACAAAGCTTCTGCAATACTGAAGTCCCAGCATGGAATGGCAGTGGGACTTTCAGAACCATGCAACAGCTTCCAGTGTCACTTATGTTGTGGGGTTGGGAGGCTTTAAAAATCCCAAAGGCCTGAGTAACCCCTCTAAGACAAGCTGCTTTCAAGTGACTCATTAGCCTTAGCACAGGGAGGTTAAGTCAATTAAACCACTTTCTATAATAAGTTAGGTTGGGTAAATCAGCATCCCTTTTTGCACAGGGACGTGGCAGCGGGAAGTGGGTCCATCAGCAAAGCTGGGGGGCAGAAGCTGCTCTCACCCAGGTGCATGTTCAGCTGTGGCATCGCAGAGGGGACCTGGGGTACAGGAGCCCCGTCGTCCCCATCACTGGGGATCCTGCTGTGCCTGAAACCAAAATGTTGAGTGTGGGAAAGCTGCTTCTCGGCAGATGTTCTGCCTGATCCGAACTGGGAAGTGCCGAGAATTTACTAAAAACCTCACAACTCGGGGGCTTTGCAGGGATTTCAGGTAGATGCCAGATAAGCAACAATGGTCCCAAGTGCAGCCGTGGAGATGAGACCTGATGCTTGGCTGCTCCCTGCTGTGTGCAATCATAGAATTGTAGAATTATTTTGGTTGGTAAAGACCCTCAAGATAGAGTCCAAGCATTGACCCAACAGTGGCACTAACCCGTGTCCCTGAGAACCTCATCTCTGTGTCGTTTAAACCCCTCCAAGGATGGTGATTCAACCACTCGCCTCTTTGCAAATGCCAAGAGTGCGATGTTGTGCACAGAGGTGATGATGGGCCTTGCAAAAGGGGTGGTAAAAGTGGGAATTCAGGGATGAAAGATCTTCAGGAGTCACCCCTATAAGGGACAGGTGATGTTTCCTGGGGTAAGGAAATACCGAAGGGCCTGTGCCAGCTGGCATGCTCTGGCAATGCGCGAGTCGGTGCAGGACGGATGCTCTGCAGGTACCAGGGCCATCCTGCCAGCCCCGCTCAGCTCCTCCACAGAGCCAACCCTCCTTTTTAGTCCTCGCTCTTCCCCTTCACCACGAGACAAGCCAGACATGGAGGATGTGACAAACCACGTGGGAGGTTTCCTAAACAGTCACAGCAGTTGGGTGCCCGGATAGGGGAGGAGATGCCAGCTCCGCTCCTGGCTCTGTTCTTGCCGCGTTCTTATGCAACCGGCTTCATTTCTCCATTTCCTTCACATCTGATTAGCTAAGGCATTTTTTGGGGGCAAGGACTGAGCTTTATTTTGCTTGGGCAAAGCACCCCCTGTGGGAGAGGCTGGAGGAAGCTGATGGGATAAAAAAAACACGGGACGTCACAGCTCTTGCCTGGGTGGTTGTGCAAGGAGCAGCTCACCCAGCGCACGTGGCCTCGCACCGCCCTGCGGCACAGACCGCACCACGGACCCTTCACCGAGCCTGCTTTAACAGACCAGTAAAGATGCGTTGGCTCCAGGAAAATGTTATTTCCTCCTTGGTATAAATCTTAATAAATAACTTCCTGCAAAGGCAATTAATCATCTCCTTCCAGACTTTGTATTATTAAATATATATATACCTATTAAGAATTATAGTCTCATCTGCTTTCACTGGATGTTCAAGCCCGTTACTATGGTTGTTCGTAGAAATAACCCCAGCTGGCTTGTATTTTTCCCTTGACCACCTTACGCTGTTATTGTTCTTATTCTCCTATTATAAGAACCAAAAAAAAAAAAAGAGAGAGAAACGAGATTAAAAGTGACAAAGTACCAAGGAGATTAAATATTGTTCTGATGAATTTTGCCGACATTGCGACATTGTCGTTTCCTGGAGGATGCTTCAGAATTCATTTCCTATGACAGGCTGCTAGAAAGAGGGTTTTTCTAAATTTGCATTTATCCATATTTCTGTGGGTAAAAGGCTCTGTACCTAATCCATTCCAGCAGCTCTGCTGTATCGTGTCCATTGGCACTAGAGACAGGGTTGCATTAACTCCTAGATAGTATCGAAAATCTTTATTACAAATTAGCGTGGTAAGAAGCTACTGCAAGACGCTTGAAAGGCAGAGAAAACTCATCGATGTGGTTTCCCTCTGCAGCTGCCGGTGTCGGGGAGTGCGGAGTCCTGAGGCTGCAGGGGTTTGGGCTCCATCCTGGCTTTATCACAGGTTTTCTCTGTGATGGGGAACCAGCCACTCTGAAAACCCTCCTCATGTTTTGAGGCTGTGTGGGGGCTTTGGTATTTTTGGTGATTGTAGGGATACAGCTACAATTTCTTCTCCATTTGCTGTTTCTGAAATTGAGACCGTGCTCACTGCCTCCCCCACCAAATCCCACCTGCAAAGCCCTTAAGGCAGTGACCCTCTCTTTTAACTACTTCTCAGTGCAATCCCTTGCGAAAAGCAAATTTGGGCTGGGCTGGGAGATGCCAGTTCACATAAGGAACAGGGAGAAGCAGCTGGTCCTTGCGAAGTGCAAATAACTTGTTCCAGAAGGAGCAGAACCAGCGATGGATGCTGCGTGCCTCCTGCGAGCA
Organism: Pampusana beccarii; assembly: GCA_013399365.1. Lineage (NCBI taxonomy): Eukaryota > Metazoa > Chordata > Aves > Columbiformes > Columbidae > Pampusana > Pampusana beccarii. Next base: position 8,147 of record VWYH01004517.1, on the reverse strand, counting down.
GCAGAGCTGCTCTCAGCCTCGGGTGAAATCTTGACATAGCAGAAAGAGGTGACCCACGAGCACCCAACCGCTGTTGATACAAACCCACCTGAAAGCACCTTCCTGGGGCAGAGCTCTGGGGATGCTCAGGTGAGGGCTGCAGCAGACATGCCCAGAGCATGTGTTAAGTAGTGGTTTCCCACGATGTGCTCCAAATCCAGCCTTTTTTTGGAGGATGCCTCTGGGTGGAGGTATCCCTGTGGAGATTTTTTTTTCTTGCCTTGCCATCTGGCTACATCCTCGTTTAATTCTGGAAAAGGGAAACGAATCCTCTGAGCAGCCACTCTTGCTGAAACAGCCAGGCCTTTTGGGAAGCTGATGAAATTTGATGGTTCTCTTGTAGTTGTTGTTCCCACACTCATATAACATTTTCTTCCCTATTCTTGGCTTTAGCTTTTTGATTATATTTTCTCCCACCATTCTTTTCTCTGTGTATCCCTGCCCTGGGGGAAGCAGGGGGTTTTAGCACCCAGCGGTGCCCAGTCCCTCCCACCGGGGTACTGGGAAACCAAAGAAGCTTGCAGCAGAAATGGAGCAGAGTTTGGTGTTTGCTGGGCTTTTTCTTCCCAAACAGGGTGCCAAATTATGGGGAATACTAGTTTCCAAGCCTCTTTTTGGTCTAAGTGAGACTTTTCCCTCTTTTAAACAGGTGAGCTCACCGTAGCCGGTTTGCTTACGGTAAGCAAACCCAAGTGGCAGAGTGGATGGTCACATTGGCCATGACGTGATGTTTGTGTCCTTCCTCCCAACTGGTTGCTTGTCTGGGTGCCAGAGGTGAGGGCTGTAGGCAGATATAGACTCATTTCTATTTATATCCTGGATTCAGCACCAAGTTCCTGGGCTGGTATGAAAATTTAGCTGCATTAAATAAAACAGATTTAAAAATAGCCCAGGCTACCAGCTCTGAGCTCACCACTCTGGCGTTGTTTCTTCAAGAGCTTTACGTTTTCAGATAAGCACCTTAGTGTTCAAACAGCAGCTTCCACTTGGCTAATCAAAACAGCAATCTGGGAAATGAGGTTTATTTATTAAGTTGAAAAGCAAACAATCTGGGTGTCGTATAGCTTTGGGTTTTAGTGGAAATTCCAAGTTAACTCATGGCCAAGGGAGGGGGCTAAAGGCGAAAGTGCTGTGGGAGCAGAGGTCTGTTCCAGATCTGCTCACATAAGAAATAAGGTGCCGATTTTTCAGCACGCCAAGGGCAAAACTATCCTTTTTAATGTTTTTTTCCTCAGGCCGTAGCCCTGAGGGATGATTGGAAAGAAATGTGCCTGCAGGAACTGGTGACGCTTCACTGGGCATAATGCTCAGGGATGCTCGCAGCAAGTCATACAGATGCTTTTAAAACAGTAAAAGTTGCCACGTGAGGTCACTCCTCAAACAGAGTGATGTACATGGGAATTTCCAGCACATGCCAGGTCCTTATCTGTAGGAAATGGGTGATAAATACATCCTTGTGTGTTTAAACAGTGAGATAGCTGTTATTAGCGTCATCGTTAGTGCGCTGAGCATTGCTGACACACTCATGTCTGGGTGTACTGTATGGGTCAGGACTGCTGTAAAGTGGTGCTGATAAAACGGCACCATCAGGAAGCAGAAGGAAGAGGAGGGTGAAAAAAAAGCCAAAACAATGATGTCTGCATAGGTCTTGTCCAGAGGAACTGGGTATGCAAAAATGAGCCTGTTTGGGAAAGGTTGGGAGATGTTGGGCATGCAGGGAGAAGGCAAGTACTGTGGGTGTAGTGGGTAAACGGTGTGTCAGCTCTGTGCAAAGGTGTCACGCGAAATGTCACTGTATGGGATGCCAGCGGGTCCTACCAAACCTGTGTGCGTCACCTTACGAATGCTGCTGAGAAACACTCTTAGCACAGTGGCCAGGTGTGTATCCGCAAGGGTACAGGTAAAAGCAGAGATTTGCCTCCATCCCAGGGGGGTTACCTTCTGATTTTAGCACAAAGGCTCCCTGGTGGTGCTGGTGATACTTATTTCATGAGTAAGGGCAGGGATGAGGAGAGAGAGCAGCACTTCCAAACAGACGCCCTTAAAATCCAAAAGGAGGACTTGCAGTTTCTTGGGTTTGTTCTGTGCGGCTGCTGGTATGTACTCCAAGCACAGAAAAGCTTTTTGCCTGGGGGCACTGCCACTTTATCCCAGTCTTCTGGGTCCCTGCCCCAAGAGGATTTGTCACATGTTAATCATCAAAGTGAGAAAAACGCGTCATCTCCTTCTCACAGCTCTGTGTAAAGCGAGATGTACCAAGAGTGACCGGTTTATGGTCATGGAGGAAATCAGGGCTCAAAGCAGCAGGAGTTCAGTTCTGGTCCTCAGTGAGCTGTAGTATTTTAGACCGACCGTGCTTTTCAAACAGCAAATTTCCTTAGGGGCAAACAAGCGGTGCCTGGGTGTTAATGTGGGTCCCGCATGATGTGGCAATATTTGGGGGTGTGGAAAAGATGAAAATAGACAGGAAAGGAAAGGCATTCGTAACATCTCTCGAAACTTATGACAGATGCAGAGCAGTAAAGGCAAATGCATGGAAAAAATGTTTCATTTCCTTGGGTGGAATTATTAGGAATTTAGCCCTGATTTATACTAGCTGGAGGTAAAAAAAAAACCCAAACAACAGGTTTAAGAGCTCTACCCAAGTTCATTCATGCTGAATGAACAGACTTGCACATCAGCATGTCAGACAAGTCACATTCACACCAGTATCTGATTATAATAAACAGGGAAGTTATTTATGAGCATTATTAGCATAACTGATCTGCCATGAATAGAGTTGCCATTGTTAAGTAACAAAGCATACACATGATTTATATCTTGCAGATAAGATTAGTAATTTTTTTGTGTATCAACCTTTCAGATATCGCATGTGCAAACACTCAGACACCTCTGGCTCATGTTAAAGCAGGCGGTTTGATTAGAGAATCTGAGCCAAACAAAAAAAGTGTATCAGCTTTCTTGGGGTGGTTCCAAATCTCAGCAAAATCAGGAAAATTCTTGTGGCTGATGAGGTAAACTGACTAGATCATCCTGAGCAGCTCTTTCTACTTGCATTATTGTAAAAGAGGGAGGAGAGCACAAGGTTTCTGTGGCTGCTGCTGGGTCTAAACAGGCAGATTTAGTGCAGGTCCCTCCCTGCAGCCTTGGCTATGAGAGGTGTTTGCAGAAAATCAAGGTTCAGGGTAGATTTAAGCTGCCTGATGAGAGCTGATAGAGTTTTTGGGTGATGTTAGTGCCAGTGTGGTGATAATGTGGACTAGGGATGGAGCTGAAATACCTATTAGGAAATTGGTAATTCCCCACCATACGTGCTGAGCATCCCTCCCTCGTGCAGAGGGGGCTGTAGAGCTCTTTGGGGGATGCATTGCCCTGGAGGTGCTGTTTTGAGAGATGAGACATCTCTCTTGTGCTGAACGCTGAGTGCAGGCAATTCCTTTAAGAGCTTAAAAATTGCATGAGAGGAAAATGGAGGGCTGAAGGACTCTCACGGCAGTGCTGGCTCAAGGACGGCATAAAATAATTAAGGGTATGTACATAACATTGCACCTGCAGGAACACAACGTTTTGGATGCGTCTTCAAAAATGCTTTTCACCATTTTTTGAAACCCTTCCAACAGAAGGCTCAGTCATGGCAGACCAGTGACTGGAAGGCAAACAAGAACCCAAAGAAAAGGTTCAGGCCTGCCGTTTTTGAAAGGATAAGAATCATTTAATGAAGCCACGACAGTTGATTGATTGGAAACTATTACTCATCTTCCTGGAATGAAGGGCTTGCTGGAAGCACCCCCAGGCTGAATGGCAGCCGTGTGGAGAGGATGTGTTAGGAGAAGGGGGGGCTCTCGGGATGGGGCCAGCGGAGCACTGAGTGTGCCAGAGCAAGGGACAGCACTGGGGGGTCCCAAGGTGAGGGACCTCGGTGGTAGGAACCTTCCTCTTTGTCCCTGGCATGCAGGACGTGTCCATGCCCTGAAGCTCTGGGGCAAATAATTTACTAGGCATTCAAATACCTTAGCAGCATTTAAATCACAGTCATAGTTAACATAATATCCACTACACCACTGGGCATCTGCACAAATTCTGGTTAAAGTCTGAATCACCATCCATTTGTGTTCAAAGGAACTTGAAGAAGTCTCTAGAATATTCAGGAAGATCTCTTTGAAGAACGCCTCGATCTGCGTTTTTAAAAGGGTCTTAACATTTGAAAGCAGCGTGAGAAAGATGGCAAGAGAGAGTTCAAACACATCAGGAACGGAAGAGACTCCATTTTTAGACAACGCTACACAAAGGTATTGCTTGATTGCATTGATGAACATTTCATGTGGTGTGAGAGCAACATTGATGTCAAAATCCAGATGTTCCCAACAGCTGGGAGCTCACTTCAGGCTGTGGTGGGGGACCCTCCCTGCACGGGTTCCAGGTGAGATCCGTGAAGTGTTTTGGGGTCAATGCCCAGGATGGGCTGGGTGGGATGACTGGTAAAAAGACTCATTTCTGCTCTTGGACACCTCTCCCCAGCCACTAAACCCTGATCTTCCTTTTCCCTGTCAGAGAGACTCATGCTTTACAGAGGTGTGGAAAAGCCAAATATATTTGTATTTATTACTGCAAGGCTTGTGGGCATTTCTCTGATCAGTTGGATTTCTGGGAAAGGGTGAGTGGTAAGAGTTGCTGAGGATAGCTGGGAATATATAGCATCTTTACAGAAATCCCCCGTATGAGCAAACACAGACCGGGATGCACAAAACTGTCCCGCAGAGTCTTGGGCTTAATCCTTTCTGTACCCAAGTGACTAACGTGCCCTTTGAGCCATGAGCAGCGCGATGGTGATGCAGATGCGGCAGGACCTGACCCGGAGGTGCCTCCCAGCATCACGCGGCGGAGAGAGCGAGAAAACAAAGAAACCAGAACGAGCGACAAAGTGAGTAATTTGCCCAGGAGGATGCTGCTTGAGTAAGCAGGGTCAGTCATTTCAGGATTCAGAGCGCCGAAAAGCCCTTTCTCATGCGGTTATCTTGAAGGTCACCATGGTGCGATGTGCTGGGAAGCAGTCCCAAGGCTCAGCGATGAACCTAACCTCAGAGCAACAATTATGTGGTGTTTGTTGAATTTCCCTTCCATCTAATATTTTATTTCCTGATGAAGCTTCGATCCCTGTACCTGTTCTCTGTGAAATTGCAACCGAGAGAGCCGAAAAAGGGACGAGGGACTTTTACGAGGACCGCAAAGGTACAAATGACGTTTTAACTCATTGTTTGCTTTTCTTTAGCCAAAAATATGTTTATATATGTATATCCGACTGAATGGAAAGATGGGGTGGGATTTTTTTTGTTGCTTAATATTTCCATGTGCTTTCTGAAATGATTTAATGGGTGGCTGGTGAAGTCATTTGCGGTAAATGGGTAAGAGGCGTCAAGCTCGGAAATTGTCCAAATATGGTACTCTTCTGAGGCCCTGACGCTATCGTTTTGGATGCATAAATCAAGTGTCCTCGCACTGATACCCCTGGTACCACCTATAAAGCTTTGCTGGCTTTACATGCACTGAGACGTCTGCTGGGAAGTGAATACGAGACCAAATGCAAGAAATTCTGGGCCGGGCACAAGCTCTCTGCTCTTAGTGTCAGTCTCAAAGCAGCAATGGCACCAGCACCAAAGGCAGCATTTGTAAGGAGGGATGCACGGAGACATCAGCCCTCCTGCTGGTCGGGGTATTTCTGCAGCCGAAGGGCTGCAAAATCAACCTGGCAGCTCTTAGTAAAGCACAGGCAGGAGCCTGACTTGAGCTGCTTTGGTTTTGGAAGCTTTTCAGCCCATTGTTTCAAATGGTTGATTTTTTTTTTTTTTTTTAATTTTTATTTTTTCCTCTCCCTGTTTCAGAACCTGTTAGAAAACTAAGTAAAACTTGGTGAAATTTCAGCATTAGCATGTCATCCTGACCTTATCTGATATTTTCTCTGCTGGTGACCTCCATGTCATGTCACAGGGGAACACACAGCTCCATATTCACCCTGTCAGAGCTACCATAAGATATTGGAGAATGTTTTCTATTCATCTGAGGTGTGATATATAATTACTGCCGTTAGACATTGCGAGGGTTTAAAATTATCAATTCGCATGAAATCTCTGCAGCAGGAGCTGAGCCTTGTCTTATTCCAGTGTGCTGACAACATAGTCCACAGAGACTTGTTCCTATTTATTTGTTAGAAATTTGCTTGTCACTTAATTGACCCAGTTCTTGCTCTCCTGTCACACTGTGCAGAGCAATAACCTCTCAGCAAAGTGCTCGTTAGAGACTGGAAGTCCAACCCTGTTTAGGTGCATCTCTCTTGTTCGATCTAAACTTAGAGACTTTCAAAGCTCCCCCAGTGCCCCCCCTGCCATGACAGGGACATCTTCACCAGCTCAGGTTGCTCAGAGCCCCGTCCAGCCAGGCCTGGGATTTCTCCAGGGATGGTTCATCCACCACCTCTCTGGCCAACCTGGGCCAGGCTCTCACCACCCCGTTGTCATCTTCTGGGGACAGAAACATGTGCAATTTGTCCAGCAGGTTGATTGACCAACACTGCATTTTGCCCTTGGTGAAACAACAGTTTCTTCTCCATTGCAGCACGCACTGCATGGGAATTCCAGGAGAAATGAATCATCTCTGAGCAAACAAAACCAAAATAATAGGCCAATTTTGTAGAGCACAAGGAAGGGCAAGGCTGTAGGATGGAGACTTGCAGAAGCAGGACAGCTTCAAACCTGCTTGAGCTGCATCCAGCCCCTGCCTAAACACAAAACTGGGACCTTATAGCAGTGGGATTGAGCCGGGGCTTCCCTCAGGTCTTTCAAACACGTGTTGCTAAATGCTGTTTTGCAGAGAACTTGGCATTGGTGCTGAGCAGGAAGAGATGGGTCAAGTTTTGGGGGTGTGGAGACATGCTGGTGAGGAGCACAGAGGAGCGGTGCTGGGTCTGGCCGGCTCACCACCGGTTTCCATTTCCTTGTTCTGGCTGTGACTGGAAGTTGGCTGCTGAAAAACAACATGGTAAAGGCCCATGCTCACCCCATGTAACGCTGCAGAGACGAGTGTGGTTGCAGCAGAAATGAGCCTGGCACAAGGGTTTATTTTATTTTTAGCCTGACTGGAAGTAGAAAGCAATAGAAGTTTTGTAATTGAGTGATTTCTGAGCCTGTTTTGCAAACTCTAGAAGATTCTGCTGCTCAGGTAAACATGCAAAGTGCCCCAAGCTTTGCACCTCTACATCTTTTCCCATCACCTCTGTCTGCCTTTAGCCACAACAAATAGAGATGAAAGACCAAGGCAATAATTTTGGAATTTAGGTGGATGGCATGGAAATAACTAATCTGTGACAGTCTGGGTGAGGGACTGAGTACAAGCCCCCATGTCCTTCCATCCCTCAATTGCATCCCCAGTGGAGGATGCAGGAACACCCTCAAATTGTGAATGTCTGGAATACCCTGGGAGTGGCAGCTGTGTAAAAGCAGCTACAAATAACTGCCATCCTTATGGCACAAGCAAGACAAGTTTGAGCCTTTGCAGTGAACATGCGGCTGTGGCTTGACAGTAAAGCTGACGCATGGAGAAATAATTCTCCCGGTTACGTCAGAGCCAGGAAATTGTCTCAATTAGAGAAATATCCTTTCCATTACAAGATGGACCCATCGTTCTCTGGACTCAGAGCTCTCTTATTCCGAGTGCCCGTGTCCCACTTCACAAATGTCTTCTAAGGGAGGTTTAATTTTGGAGCTGAGATGCCCAAGGGCTGCGGGCAGTGAAATGTCAGTGGGGATGCTGTTTGTAGGCAGCAACAGGGCTGCTTTGGTCTTCTGCAGACTTTGGTAGTTTGCATCCAGATGTGGCAGTGACTGGCTTGGGCATCTGCTGCTTCAATGAGCATCCCTATCAACTATTGACTCCTTTGCCATGTTGATCCAGGCGGTACCATGTAGCAGGATGCAAAGAAAAAAAGCTATCCTAACAAGTCTCAAAACTTTTTATTAAGTTATTGGGGGGGTTTGTGATTTTTTTTTCTTTTTTTTTTTTTTTTTTTTTGAGATCTCCACTTGTTGATCTTTCAAGTATCTCAGATGGGCAAAGGA
>VWYH01004503.1:414983-447499 GCA_013399365.1 Pampusana beccarii | reverse complement strand
CCCCTTTACCTTCAAGCAGCCCTACCCACAAGATTTTCTGTAACAATTGTTTGAAAAGGCCAAAGTTTGCCCTGCTAAAGTCCAGGGTTGCAATTCTGCTTGCTATTCTGCTCCCACCACAGGAGATCCCAAACTCCACCATTTCGTGGTCATTGCAATCAAGGCAGCCATCAACCTTTATTGCTTCCACCAGACCCTCGTTAGTGAGGACGAGATCCAGCAGTGCACCTCTCCTAGTCGGCTCCTCCACCATGTGCATCAGAAAGTTGTCATCAATGCACCAGAGGAACCTTCTAGACTGAGGCTGGCTGGCTGAATAGTCCTCCCAGCGAACATCAGGAAAATTAAAATCCCGCACGACTNTTGCAATCAAGGCAGCCATCAACCTTTATTGCTTCCACCAGACCCTCGTTAGTGAGGACGAGATCCAGCAGTGCACCTCTCCTAGTCGGCTCCTCCACCATGTGCATCAGAAAGTTGTCATCAATGCACCAGAGGAACCTTCTAGACTGAGGCTGGCTGGCTGAATAGTCCTCCCAGCGAACATCAGGAAAATTAAAATCCCGCACGACTACCAGGGCCTGGGACTGTGAGGCTTCTCTCAACTGCCTGTAAAGGCCTCATCAACTTCCTCACCCTGATCTGGTGGCCTGTAACAGACACCCACAACAGTATCGCCCCTGCCAGCCTGCCCCTTAATTCTCACCCACAGACTTTCAACTCGCTCCTCAACTGCCCCTGAACAGTACTGGGTACATTGTAGTTGCTCTCTCACGTAAAGAGCAACTCCACCACCTCACCTGGCTGGCCTGTCTTTCCTGCAAAGGACATAGCCATCCATGCCCACATTCCAGTCATGTGAGCTGCCCCATCATGTCTCTGCAATTGCCACCAGATCATAATTTCCTGACTGAACACAGGTTTCTAACTCCTCCTGCTTATTGCCCATGCTGCGTACATTGGTGTACAGGCATTTCAGGGAGCGAGCAGAGCACACCGATTTCACCCTAGCAGGATGGGAGGCTTCCCAGTCTTTATCAATTCCAGAGTGCTGCCCCAGTGATGCAAACCCAGCTACAACCCCATCCCCCTTCAAATCTAGTTTAAAGATCTCCAAATGAGCCCTGCTAAACCCTGTCCCAGCATCCGTTTGCACCCAGGAGATAAACCTTTCCCACATTTCACTGTCCGGACTGGTGTCTTATAAAACCAGCCGCTATCAAAGAAACCAAAGCCCTGCCTGTAACACCAGTCTTGAAGCCAATCATTTATGGACTTGATTTTTCTATTCCACCCCACATCATCACCCAAAAATGGAAGGAGCGAAGAGAAAATAACTTGAGCCCTAGACTCTTTCACCATCCGTCCCAAGGCCTTGAAATCCTTCTTCATTCCCTGCAGTCTGCGGGATGCAGCTTCCTCCCCATCTGTCTGGAAGATCAGCAGTGGGTAGCAGTCTGTTGGGTGCACCAGGCTGGGAAGTGCCCTGGTGATGTCCCTGACCTGGGCTCCAGGTAGACTACAAACTTCCCTATGGTGAGGGTCAACTCTGCATATTGGGCCCTCCGTCCCTCTCAGAAGGGAATTGCCTACTACAACTACTCTTTCCTTTTTATCAGAGGCAGACTTGAGGTGTGGAATCAACCTACGTGACCTTGCAAGTGGGGCTTACACCACATCCTCACCCACCTCTTCTTCAAGTTCCAGGGCCTCAAATCTATTACGGAGAGGCACCTGGGGAAGAAAGGCAGATAGGGAGGGAGGTTGCCCATGACGCCTAGCTGGAACTCGCTTCCACCCCTCGTCATCTTTTCGGTCCCCTACCTCTGCCCAACAGCGGCAGGGCAGGGGCTGTCTCGGGTCTCCCCATCACCTTTTGGGGGGTATCCCCCTGGGGCCTTTCTGACTGGCACACCAGAGAGCTGCTCCACCAGTCGACCTCCTTTTCACACTCCCTGATGGTCCTCAGTGTCTCGACCTCCTCCTTAAGCTTCACAACCATGCTGAGCAGATCTTGCACCTGCTCACACCTCACACAGGTGGAATGCCGGTTTCCCTCCCCCGGCAGCAGCACCCTCTGGCACTCCCTGCAGCCGGAGACCCGAACAGCCACGGTTCGGGGCAGCTGCCCCGTCTGAGTCAACACAGTCTTTTTGAGACAAGCTCTCTTTCTGGAGCAGACCATGGCCGGCAGCAGCCCGGGACACTGACGAGAAATGAGAGGGTCTAACAAGTGAGCAGTGATAACCTCTGCGCCTTACTACACGAGCTACCGCACCCGCCGCTGCAGCACAGCGTGGCTGGTACTCACCCGCCTCACAAGCCGCTTGCCCCTCCCAGCGCCTGGTGGCAGCCACGCGTCGCGGTCCCCTCGCGGCCTTTTCACGGCGAGGGGCGGGGGTGTGATCCCGCGGTAACGCCCACGCCACCTCAGTGCTCTCGCAAGGGCTGCCGGGGGCTGCCGGGCCGCCAGATCGAAACCCGCCCCCACGCGCCTCCTTCCCTCGAGGTCGCTCTAACGGCTCCGGCCCAGCCGCTTCCGGTCAGCTGACCCCGAGCGCTGACTCGTGGTTTGTCGGGACTCATCAGTTCCGGGTCAAGCCTAAGGGCATTTCTTCCCATTCTTCCTTCTTTGCTCAGTGGGAGCACAAAATAATCTCATATGAAGGACAAAAGAAAAAGCAATTTTTTATTCTAACACACCAACTTTTCCTCCTTAAGCAGCTGCTATGTTAATCGATTCCCTTGGCTTTGACCTTTTTGGAGGAAATAGTCTTATTTTGCTACAACATTTATCACCGGGCCAAAATGTCAGCACTGTAGATGGTGGGTTTTAACCGCACTGTTACAATGGCTGGAAATAGAGATTCTGATGTGCTGGTAGATATGGTATCTCCTCCAGAAGGGGCACAAACAGAATGGAATATCACAGTCACTTTTCCCCAGTATAAAGACTCACAACTTGATTAGAAAAAAGGTCAGGGAAGATTGTTATTGCTAAATATATTATGTCTATGAAGGCAATAAAGGTGGCAGCGAGGAAACCTAAATAGGTTTTCTTTACCAGTACTGTGACTCTTGACAGTTTCCCTGTCTTTTTTATCTTTTTTTTTTTTCCCTCTTACACTTTGTACTGATTTGTTCAATAATCTGAATGGCTGCATTCATCTGAACCACAGTGCATTATTAGGACTGCCTTCTTCCTTTTTGAGTCCCCCTCAATAATGCCGCTTTTCAATTCATTTTTAAAAGTCAGTACCCCAGAGAATCAATAAATTGGGTGTTCTGACTCTAACAACAAAGACCTCATCAACCGAAAGACACATTTTCCTATGTTATCGGTTGTCTTGCATAGCACTTAATGAAGCCCAAACATTATGATGACTGACAAAACACTTCTCCCTTCTAATTTAGCTGTAAAAAACTCTGCTTTCTATACAGAGAGTTGTGTTTTGTGGGTTTCTTACCACCAGTAGCCTTGCCGATATACTGGCGATCTGTGGTGTGTCACTTAAATGTCAACAGCAAAGAATATGAAACAGAAACTGCTGCAGAGATTTAAAGTACTTAACAGTGATTTGTCTTACTGGAAATACACATGGAAAGTGGTACAGAAGCTGATGACAGCAAAGGAGATATCAACCGGACTGATGCTTCCCCCACATGAATTAATGACCATGGTTATGATTGTTGATGGACCACTATAAATTTATAATCCTGTAATGGCTCACCATTTCTTATAGCAAGTGCAATACTGAAGGCCACTTCTACTAACTTGACACTAGTTTGACTGAAGTGACTCTCACTGGAGTCAGATAAGTCAGGTTTAACAGTTTTCAGTCAGTTCCTTGTGCTTCAAGTTAGGCCAAAGGCAATGGCTTACAGACCTACTGCCAGGCTCTATCTGCAGTCACATCTTTTCAACATTAAGTATAGCGATGACTCTGCTAGATGATGTTAGATATAAGTCTTAAAAACTTAAATCCTACAAGTCTAAGCCTATTTTTAAGTGTACTGAATCTCACCTCTTTCCTGGGTAGAGCATTTATTCTTCTAAAGATTGAAATCTGCTTTCAGGCTATCAGATGCCTGGTGACTGACTAAGGAAAAAAGGAATTAAAATAGTTAAAGTGTGTATCAGTTTGTCGCTTCCCCTCTCACAGAGTATCAATATAGAAATTAAAGTTATTTAAACACCTTTGCCTGTGTAAGGATAATCTTCATTTTGCTATTGTCTACAGGTTAGACTCTCAGTCGGAACTTGCTTTAATCAATAAAACCTCAGAGTAGGATGATAATAGGATCCTGCAGCATCTGCTTTTCTCAGGGCCCACGAGCACATTGAATAAAGTCTCTTTGCACATCCACAGACTGTCTCACTCCTCATCCCCGCTCCCTTTGGTGCCGCTGTGACTTTATTAGGATGCCGACAAAATATTTTGGCTAGCAAGGTGATCAGAGCAGAGCTTCTTTGCAGAAGTTAATAGTTCAGATCACGCGCGCTAATGGTTCTTAGTAAATTGATATGTTATTATTGCTTAATTTTGGTAAACATTCTCACCGGAAAGTAGTCTCTCAATTGCAGCCCATCTAAAATAAGCTCATTTATGCTAATGTCTTTCTCCTTGACACTCAGTAAATTCTTCCTAATGCATTAATTATGACTCCAGATAGACCAATGATTATTTCATATATGCTAATTAGGAATCATTTTATTCTGTCTGCCACACACATCAGTAAACAAGTGGAATGAATTCCCCACAGAGAGGATAAAAAGACAATGATTTTCCTTCCAATGCAGCTTAGAGAATTTACCCCACAATCAAGACGTAATTAGAGAAGAAATGAGGAGTTAGAAAATACACTTACAGGTGTGAGAGACACCAAGAACATTTTCTTTCTCAATGACGGAATAAAGTGTATTCTTAACTAATTCATCCTTAGCTAAAACCTCATTCTTAGCTAATGAGTTTTTACTATATATGATTAAGAAGCGCAACTTTCTTCTACAAACTAAATTAAAATTACAATCAAATTAATTCCATTTGTAGTAGAACAAATTGATACGGAAAAAAAGGTGTAATTTCAGCCCTGGGTTTGGAAAAGATACAAGGCTAAAGAAGGTTGTGTGACACATTACTCTCTGATTTCTACTTGCTGAATGCCAAGGTTAAAACATACTGGAGAAAACTTTTGCTTCTAATACTTATGATCCTTAGCACTACTAAACCCTGCAGTTCTAGACCTGGATCGCGTATACCTCTTGTTTGTGACTTCTGTATAACTACTAAGGATATCCCCATAAAAACATAATTTCAGGCTTCAAACCAACCAAAGAGAAACATAAAATGAATCTTCAAAAATAACATAATAGGGACATATATTGTTAAGAATAAAACCTTAGATGCTCATGACATAAATGATAATATATTGTAGCATAAAAGCTGGCAATATTTATGTGCAGGTCATATCCCTATATATACATGTAGGTTTGTACTTGGAGGAAAATTTATTGTGTGTGGATATGACAATTTGTACTTTATTTTTCTCTCTAGGTCTTAAATCAAGTTAATTCATTTTATATGTTTACACACTCAGGGCCTAGAGTCCTGCTGGATACTTACTGAAAACATGAATAAATAATACAGAAGACTATGCAATCTGAATTCAACTATCAATTTTGATGTGTGAACCAATCTACAAACTAATTTGGTCTTCCAAAATCAGATATTTTTGTGCTTGAAGGCTGACTACTTAAAATGGATGAATTGATCCAATAGTAACTGGTACAACTAGAAAAATACCATAAAGTCATTACTGAATGAACAGGCCAAATATGGTCCAGAATCAGAGAATTACTGCTAGGGCTGTGCAATTTTTGTATAAACTCTCTTTCAATTGTAATTGTAGGACTGCATGAGGTTTTTTGTGGTTGTGTTTTGGGTTTTGGTGGGTTTTTTGCTTGTTTTTTAAAAAAGGAATTGCCTGCAATAAATTTGCACCTAATACTGTCGTGAAGCCTATCACCCAAAAAGTGGGAGACTGGCCACAGGCAGAACCTTGTGCCTGCACTGTCCTAAAAGAGACACTTACTGTTCCCTGCTTGGAAATAAAGTGTGATTTTTCACCTGAATTATTCTAGAGACCAGGAGTAATAGCATGAAACCTAAGCCAGTTTCTGGAATCTAATGAAGTGAATCTCACCCTAAAAAAGATCCCAAGGAATATCAATTCTATAACTAATTAAAGTTGTTAGAAGTACTTTTGTCTGTTACTCAGGTTGAAGAAAATGAAACTACCTTTCTTTAGGCAGATGAATATAAACTTATAGTGACTACAAATGAATGTAGCTCATGACCTTAAGAACACGTTGGTTCTGGATCTCATGTTTCACAGCAGCGACCAGTCTACAAAATTCAAATTTATCTTGCATATAAACTGTAGTCTATAATTGTTTGGTTTTTAAATTATCTTTGGGAATTCGAATAAAATTTTTGATCAACCGGAACACAGATAATACAGTACTGAAGATATGTCATTAAAAGCAACAGTCCTTAGCCAAATCATGGCTCTACGTTTATATTACCATCATCACATCCTTTGTCAAGCAAGGCAACTCCTTACCCCAAGGGTCAGCAGGTATACAGGGGTATTCCTAATGGAGGGGGAAAAAAGAAAAAGGCTGAACTCTGCTAACAACTCTCTGAAACATTAAGGGAAAAAAAGTCTAGGATTATTAAAATTAACATCAGTCATCTTAGACAGAAAATCCTTAACTGTCCAGTTAGATTACTCAGCCATTCAGACTCCTTGGAGATCAGGGCTGCTCGCAGGCTGTTTAATCTACACTGCAGTTCTAAGGAATGCAGGATAGATAAGTTTGGAAAACAAGAACCTTGAAAAAGAAATACTAGAAAAATGTAAATTTTAATTTAATTCATGTAATTTTGTAGGGGGAGTGCTGATACTTGGTTGAGCGGTTGTTAGAGTCTATGAAAAAGTTAATGAAAGATCAGATGGTCACTGTTCAAGAGCACGAGCCAAAATTATCTAATTGTAAGCTATTAGCAGTTTAGATACATAAATATATAAATATATATCGGCTAATGGTATGTGTTTATGATAACATGGCAAGATTATTTTGCCACTAATGATTTTTTTAAAGAGAATAAACTGAAATCCCAAGTTGTCTGCATGCTGCACTATTTAAAAGGGAGGCCATTCACTTATTGTTCATTTAAACGAAGTTATGACGAGCTGAGTTTAACTGATTAAACCAGAACGACGGTCCCTTGCTGGTGATAGAGCAGTAGCACGCTCCACTTGTCTTTCAATAAACTATCCTAATATCCAGATATATCGATCTCACAAAACATCAAATGAAGCCATGTGGAAATCAAAATTCCTATAAAGTTTTAGTATACAGAAGTAGGGGAAATTTTTTTTGACCTTCATGGAAATCAAAAGCTAAGAAAACCTTCATAATCCTATTCACATCTTCAACAAACATCTTCTCACTAGTGAATGGTTTCACGGTTTTGTTCATTTTCTACTTTTTTATTTATCTGCATAATACTGTGGACATGAAATTTTCACCCACACAGCTGGTACTATAAGCCCTATGGCATCTGCCTGGAAGAACATTAAGAGTATAGAAGACAGGGAAACTTTGCTACTGACTGCACTATTCTGTGTAGCATTCCACATCTTTGGGGGTTTCATTGTTCACTCGAGTTTGGATTGTGTGTTCCTAATGAACCATGATGAAATACAGCATGATTAAAACAGCACAACACCAGGTAGGGTGGGAGAGAAAGGTGGGTCTCCTCAGTTAGGGATGGAATATAAAGAGATGGCATATTAATAAAACCAATTAACAAAAAGCTTTTGAGTGCAAGTCCTCTGAAAAGACAATGTGAATGCAGGTTCCAGCCCCAGATGGCATTTCTAAACCATTGACACAACAGCGTCATCTCAATGTCTCAAATACTAAATTTGCTATCAATGTTTTTCTGTTTGCAACTGGTATTGAGCACCTTTCTGCTTTTGATATGTTTCATATGAATACAAAGAAGAAATGGATTTCTTGGTCAAAATTTGCATTTATATTCTCACATTCAACCTTGTTTCTCATTTCTCAACCTCATTTGCTTATGCAAATTCTTGTTCACCACTGCTAGTGTTTTCAAGAAAATGATACCATTGTGCTTTTTATAACATTACACAGGGAAGCATGATCTGAAAACGCTTTCCTACATTTCAAGTTACATTTCTTTAAAAGCACAGAATTTATTTTCAAGCCACTCAGGATTTGCGTACTTGCTTGCAGGGGTGGGAAGCCGTGCTGAGAGAAGAAGAGGATGCAGTAAAAGCCAAGCACTTAATTTTAAAATCTGGGAATAATATTTTTTTTTTCCATTGGAGACAAAACCTACTCTCTGGACAAAACTGACATCAATTATGAGACAATTTTTAGAGCATTCAATGTAATGGATGATAGTTTTAATTACTTAAGTACATAATTGCCTGAGAACTAATCCCAATCATGATTGTGGTTTGGGGATTTTTTTAAAAAAAATGTTATCATTACCAGATACAACATGAAGCATATATAGTATATATAATATACTATAACAACATTATATATTATCAAATATAATTGTTTATTTTCAAAAAACAACTAGAATCTGTTGGTAATTGCATTGTGTGCTGTGGACTAAGAATTTCAAAATTACAAAAGAGCTTAAAAGATATGGATTTAACAGGGATTTGGCATGCTGAGAATATCATAACTTATCAAGTGTCTGGCATTAACTAAATCTGCTACTTACAGCAGTGCCAAGATATAAAAAGTCAAAACAATCGGAAAGCCGCATGAAATTTAAACTGAAAAGAGAAGACTCTCTCTTTGGTGGATTTTATCTGTGACACAGAATCCGCGCTATTCTCCCTCCTTTTTTCCTTAAGTCAGCATTGCCAAAGTTGGTGCTTCTGCACGACATTTCAGATGTTAGGAAATCCTTGTAACCTCACAAAAGGTCTTGCAGTTGATTCACAAAACATCTGAGTACTTGAAACGCAAGTAGAAGTACAAAAGTCAGTGGAAGTAATGACGGAAAACATCAGGCCAAACTCTACACATTTCACTCAATTCCACATGTTCAGTACACAGAATATCTGATGTTGGGCTCCTCATAGAATAGATAACACAGTTATCCTGCACCTAGATGGTCACTCGAGTTATTAATAAGACATTCACCCGTTACTCTGCCTGAAATTGTGCATTGTTCAGTAAAGACTAAACACTTTTTTCACAAGTTCCACATTTTAAAGATTGGAAGGGTCCTGATGATTCAGGGGAAAAAAAGCAAAAAAAAAAAGGTTAATCTTTAAAAAAGACAAGGAGGAAGATCAAGTGAACCACAGGCCTGTCAGATAAGAAGGTAACTGGGGACAACCAGCATGGATTTACAAAGGGCAGCTTGTGCTTGACTGATCTGATTGACTTTGGTGATGAAATGGGAAGAGAAGACTGGATGATGTTTGCCTTGTCTGGAGGAACAGACTGACAAGAATGTTATGAAATGAAATAATGAAAAGTACAAGCAAAATATTATCCAATTAGGACAGTACATTGGCCAGCTGTCCCAGTACAAGCAAAACATGCCCAACAGGAGGCCATGAGGGTAGTTAGGTGGCTGGAGCACACGAGGTACAATGAGAGAGCTGGATTTGCTTGGCCTTGAGCAGAAAAGGATAAGATGGTATTTAATTCCAGTCTTCCACTGCCAGAAGGAAGATTACAGAGAAAAGGCAGTGCCAGACTCTTCTCAGAGGCACACAGTGAAGAGACAAGAGATAATGTCCACAAGTCATAGCCCAGGGAATCCAACTAGATGTAAGGAAAAAATATTTTCACGATCAGAGTGGTGAAGACCTGGTTGTCCACTCTGACACTGGAGATAATTAAAATCTGACCAGGACGTGGTCCTGAGCAACCTGCTCTAATTTCAAAGTTGGTCCTGCTTTGATCGAGAGGTTGGACTAGACCACCCTCAGAGGGTATTTAATGTTGCTATGCCAAATTAATGCAGTAGGGGGGCAAAGAACACAAAAAATAAAATAGTAAGATAATGCCTCTTTTGCACTAGGCTCCACTAAATTCTGGGAAATACAGGATTACCAGAGCTGGTCTTTGCTTAGCTGGCCATAAGTTTAGACTATTTAAGAAAAGATCAGCAGGGTGGAGACGATGTTGGAGGACTAATGGAGTTGGTTTAGCCAACTAAACTCACTCCCAACATACCTCCTATACTGAGGTGAGAGAGGGTCCCACACTAAGGCACCTGGATTATGCCAGAAAGATATCTCTTCAGCTCTAATCCTTGGCATTGTATGAATAGCACAAACGTGCTTTGATCTAAAGTGAGAGGTTGACTCGTAAAAATGCCAGATAATCTGTTAAGAATCTCTCTCTCTCTAGAAGGAGCATGGATCTTGAGAAATATCTAGAAATCCAAGTCATATAGCACAATTCTGTTATGCTAGAAGCTTTGCAAAAGTAAAATCAAAAGATTGTTGGCATTCTAAAAAAAAAAAAAAAAAAAAAGGAAATATATGCAGGTAACACTAGAGAAAATTCATTTTTGTAGACTGTTTTGTAAGATGTTCATGGTGTGTGGCTTTACGAGTAAAAATTTTTAGTTTAACTTAGGTCAGAAAGATGTATCAGGCGATGAAAAACACAAAGAAAGTCTAAGCATAGGATTGTAGGAACTTTCTTGAATGAACAGTCTCACTGGAAAAGAAATCGAAACAAAACTGACATGATTATTAACCAAAATGAGTGAGAACCAAGTTCCATAATATCCATGTATGACAGTGAGAATATTCACCATTCATACAGAAAAAAAGAAAGAAGTAAATATTCAGCAAAATATTATATACCATGTAGAGCAAAATCAAAAGCACACTGATTAGAAAGAGACTTTGCAGTAAACTGCAATCAAAGTTTTCATTTGGATTTTTTGCTTCTTTGGCTGTTTCAAAGGCTCCTTCATTCTCCAACATAATATTAGAAAATTTAACAAAAGGAAGTTGAATGGGCATGAGGGATTTTGGAGTTGCTCTTTACCTTCTCTATCATTAGAGTTCCTAGAATGTCAGGGAAATGCATCCAGCTTGAATACATCTTCAAATTGCGTGGCTGAAATGTCATGTGTCTACAAATCACCCAAACGTACTTCTCTGAATAGGGCAGCTTTGGAAAAAACAGAAATCTAAATCCTCCTAATTCCATATCGATCAGAAAACCCAAAAGAAAATTAGCACGACATACAGAACTAATTCTAGTCATTCAGGTCTTTCACGCGTGTTAGTTGAGCATTCCCGTTGCTCCACACCCGCCTTTATAATCACCACAAACTATGAGTGGAACATCAGAATGTGTCCTTCCATGATTAGAAGATAATTAGTTTTAATTTGTCGATCATGATAAAAGAACCAGTGATGAGGGTTTGCTTAAACCTCCAAATCTTTTTTACTGTGATTTTTTAGTAAGCCACATTTTTAACGATGATATAAGACCACTATTCCTTATTACATTACCCCTTCTTGTTCATATGGGCATTAATCTTTCACGGATAACGTGGCCTGCTTCTAATGAAAGCCTTAAGCCTCAGACTAAAAGCACTCAATTTAGGTCCTTTAGAAATAGCGTCTCATTGAAACTGCATAGGAGGTTGCTTAAATACCCTGCTGTCGAAATGACTTAGGAAAATTAATGGACCCAATTGAAGTAAAAACCTCTATGTTCTTTTATTGTAACAAAATAAGGACAATGTAAATGTAAAAAATTGCCAAGGAGATTATATAAGCAATCAGCTGCTAACAATGCTTTTCTAAGTGAGCCAATGTATCAACATTATTCCACATTCGGGCTTTATTCAGGCTTCATTGGGAAGAGCAATTATACCAGAGAAAAATAGCAGAATTTTCTCTCTTGTTAGTTAAAGAGTGGTAGTAGAGGTTATTCTAAAGCTAGTAAGATATTCAGACAAGGTGTTTTCAGAACCAGAAATGAACTAAAATACCGAAACAAAACAGGAAAATGATGACACGTCACTTCTCATATCTCAAATATCTGGATTTTGGGTTCCAGACCAGTGGAACAATATCAACATCACTTTCTGAACTCCGTTCTGCATTTCGAGCATGGGTCTAAATATGCCAGTAGGGAGATCATTTCACTGCATTTCACACCGCTTTCCATCCAGAAAAGGCACCCATCACCTTACTGCAAGATCACTCGAAAAACCCATCAGGGCATCAATCTAGTCCTACCTGACTACTTCATGTAGACGTCCTCTACACTATGTATTTTGGGGACCAAAATGTGTCGTTGTATTTATTCAGTATCTGATGCAACGGAGCTCCCTCTGAGATCCATTCCTGCTACTGGACTAAAATAACTAAAAATCTTCAAACACAACTGTGAGGGGAGCTGCTTGCAGAGAAGAGACTTAAATGAATTTAGATGTTTGTGAATCTTTTGCTCTGTGCTCTTACATGCCTACATCAGAGAACAAATTCGGAGTGCTGACAGTCAAAAAATGAAGCAATCATGGATTTTAAGTTGCTACCAGTGTTGCATGAAACCGCAGTAGAACAGTCTGAAGTTTATGAAAAAAAAATTTAAAAAAGAAAAAGATATAAGTAACATCAATGTGCTCTGGATCAGGCACTTAAATGAGTGGCCAAATAAAGACACTGAGAACCCACAGCAAAGCACAGGACATAAGGACATTTTGTAGAAGATACATCTTAAAGATATGCTGAAAGACTTGCTAGAATATCCACCTTAAGATGTACTTATCTAGTAACAGAAAACAGCTCTAGGCAAAATAATTCAAGAATTTGACTGTACGTGACTATGAACAGGAGATCTCCACAAACAGGGTAAGAGTGTTCCTGTATTGAAATGTGCTGGTAGAAAACGTAACTTTTGAAGTAATTTAACTCCAAGTCAAGTAAAACTTCTGAACTTACCTCGCTTCCTTGAAAGAAAGCGTTGCCACGTTTAAAATGTTACATTTTCTCCAACAGCCCATCTCTAATGTGAAAATTAATGTGCCCTGCCTGAGAACCTCTGCAATGATACTGAATGCATTAAAAATAGCGGCTTTTATTTGACACTGATTAGTTGGCTCTTAAAGTTATAAAATGGTGATCCACTATTGCGTTTTATTGATTTACATTTTTAGTTACATTTTGCATAACATAAAGTTGATTTCCGAATGATTATCTAGTAAGCAAATATTGTAGCTCATTATAAGATTTGAAAAATCTTTCACATGAAGATAGGAAAAAGTGAAGGAAGGACTTCAAAACTGTGTAGTTTTGTGTTATTTGCCAGAACCATTTCAGCAGTGTCTAAAGTGCCCCATCAAGCCATGCACCAAAGCACCACAACCATTAAAATAACCAGACAAATCTCTGCTTTTTACCACTGTTATTCAAGACAAAAATGATATTTTGGCTAAAAATAATGATGGCCTTTATGGTTTTTCAAGAGTCAATGAAAACTATTCTAATTACTCTTTCTTGATTTGATTCTGCTTTGGGTTTTGGTTTTTTTTTTTTTAGAAAAATGAGAAAAACTACTCTTGTGAAAAAATTACTAGCTAGAAGGCATTGGTGGGAACGGTAGATCTCTCTCCAATTATTTATACTAATCTGGCATTACTATTGATACAGCCAAAGAGGGGGGGAACAATAAGAATTTTGCAATTTCTAATACATTTACTTATTCCTCACAAATAAAAATTTAAAAAAAAGAACTACAATGTGAAATTGTGTGGACCTGGGGTCTCTAAGTCTTTTTTGTCTTTTTACAGCCCCCTACAGCCTGCACTCCTGTCACCTAGAATTACATATATTCCACCACAGAGGCTCCAGCCTCCTGGATGGTTTTCTTGATGCGGGGCAGCAATGCCCAAGGGGTGGCAGCTCTCTGGTCCAGCAGGCACCAGTACAAAAGCCAAACTGGGCTCATCTTCTCTGGGCAGAGGATTTCTGGCCAGCACGGCTGAGCCAAACCCTTCTAGCAACTGGGCAGCACGGACACTGAGGTCTTGCTTATCTTGGCAGAAAATCCAGCTTCTTCCTTCGTCTAAGATGATGAGACTTTGTGACAAGAAAAAAGGAAATTATATACAGGGTGTTTCAAAAAGATGGACCCAGTTTGAAATAATATCTTTGAAATTTGGTCTGTCTTTTTGAAACAGCCTATTATTAAAAAANGAAGCACAGGAGGTTCCATCTGAATATGAGGAGAAACTTCTTTACTTTGAGGTGCCAGAGCCTGGACCAGGCTGCCCAGAGAGGCTGTGGAGTCGTCTCCTCTGGAGACATTCAAACCCTCCTGGACACCTTCCTGTGTGATCTGCTCTGGTGAACCTGCTGTAACAGGTGGGTTGGACTGGGTGATCTCCTTGGTCCCTTCCAACCCCAACCAGCCTGTGATTGTGCTGGCTGCCTCATTGTTTATATAGATTTATATCTAGACTGGCACCTTTACATGACTGTTCTGGAGATATTATTACAAGCCACAGTTAATTGTCAACCCATTCTCTAGGAAAGTTACAGGGGCTTCTGTTCTTCTCTAACATTAAACCAAAGCCAGCATTGCATATTACTGCCAAGCACCAAGGGGCCGGGGCTGAAGAAGTTCTTTACTGTGTCTTGTCAAGCAGCCCTTTTGTTAAATGTTGCATCATTGCCTTTAAAACTAAGGAAAAACAAACAGTAAAAAAAAAAAAAGGTATATCTATATATATTTTAAAACTACTTTTAAAAGAAACCTTCATGCCAGCATGAAGATTTCGGGAAAGTACTAGGAACTATTTTACAGTTTTTAAATTATTGAGCTGACTGAATAGCAAAGCAACATGAAGATCTGGACAGGTGAGCTCAGCAAGGACCGAGCGGCAGTAACGCCTGTTGCACGCTGCCTCTGAGGGGCTATTGAAAGAATCTACATTTTCTATATGTGTGGGTGCTGAGCATATTTGCCCAACCATAATATTTTGTCCAGAGGCACAGTGGTGCTTCTTATAACTGCTGCGAAGGAGGACACAGGCTACACAAAATAGGCAATTGGTGGAAGATTCAGCCAGGCCCCATCCAGCTCCTCTACACCCTGAAGACCTTCACTTAGGGCTCTTCACATGTTCTTCTGGGCCCTCAAGGCCTCCTAAGTCTGCTGCTGAGCGCAGCTTTAAGCCTGAGCAGCGCAGATGGATGTTGAATCTACAGAATGGCTTTGGGCTTGACCACAGGCTCGGGATGGCGCTCAAATGTAAGCCACCCCAGACATCAGAGGCTTAAATGAACTCTTCAACAGCATGTGGAGGAGAAGCAATCAATCTGAATGTTCAGCAGCCGTTCAGAGAAATAAATATCCAGAGAGGGTTTGAAGTACAACATCTGAGAAGATTTTTTAAATGAGGAAAGCACAATATCTACTTGCAAATGCCAGTAAACCATTTCCATCCCTTTGATTACATCAGATACTCTCAGAATGTTTCAAGTCTGATGCTCACAGAAGTGGATCTACTTTTTACAAGAACATGAGAAATAATCTCAGTGTTATTTTTTCCTCTGTTGTACCAAATCATTTTAAAATGGCATAGCACTTTTTCATGTTTAATCCTATCTAAATTTTCTTAAGCTTTGATTTATTTTAGCAAAATCATTTCTGTAATAATAGTGTGAGGTTTTGCTGGTTTGGTGGTTTTGTTTGTTTGTTTGTTTTTGCTTTTATAAAACCAGTGTTCATGTACTCATTTACTTCAGAGCCTTGCAAAGGGAATTACTACACAAATTAAATCTCTCTCTCTCAGTGTCTGATCTGCTTTGGAGTTGTCCATGGTGTGGCATTAACTGAAGTGACCTGCTTGAGAGATAACTCCTCATTAGCTGGTTATGAGGGAGTGTGGTCTCCTCACAGAATAAGAATAGTACAGTCTTTGGAGGGTTTGCCTTTCTATTTGATGATTCAATTTGCACTATTCTCATCCATGAGACAAATTGAGATTTTAAGGGGCATGCACTATTGTTCAGACGGCCAGAGGAAATTGTTCACCAGCACAGTCTAATATTGGACTTTTTCCTGGGATATTCTGGAATAGTATGTCTGATTTCTTCTGGCACATGTAAGGAACAGCAGATTATATACAAAGGGTAAAGCTCCTTCACTGCC
This sequence comes from Pampusana beccarii, assembly GCA_013399365.1. NCBI lineage: Eukaryota > Metazoa > Chordata > Aves > Columbiformes > Columbidae > Pampusana > Pampusana beccarii. The sequence goes on along the minus strand of VWYH01004503.1, from coordinate 431,238 downwards.
CAGGAATGACCCCATAAAGCCAAGGGGATAGTTTGACAAGAAACTATGTGGTATTAGTCTATTTTGTAAGATGGAAAACTAGCACTCAAATTCAGATTGCCCATTTTCTGTCTGATTCCACGTGCTTTGTGTTTATTACTAACACTGTCTCTTCAACTTACATAGAACCATAGAAACATTTTGGTTGGAAGAGACCCTTAAGATCAAGTCCCACCACAGCCTCACTCTAGCACTAAACCACGTCCCTAAGAGTCTCATCTACGCATCTTTTAAACCCCTCCAGGGATGGTGACTCCACCACTGCCCTGGGCAGCCTGTTCCAAAGCCTGACAGCCCTTTCTGGGAAGAAATGTTTCCTGAGGTCCAACCTGAACCTTCCCTGGTGCAACTTGAGGCACAGAGACAAGGAAGCATTCAGGCCACCTAGATTTGGATTTGCCAGTAAATGTAATAAATAGAAATACTCCAAATCCCATTTGTAAGATACAGGAGACCCACCGTATTGGGCTCAGGCAACAAGCCCACTTCCCAGGAGCAGAATTCAAACAGCGAGTACAAAGGAAGTCATCTCCCAGCTCTCCTCCCTTTTTCACCCACAGAGTAACAGGAGAGCAGGGTTGGTACTGAGAACAATGCAGAATGTGCCAGCCAGGAAAAACTCCCGCCCAGCATCACTGAGGAACACAAGCAACCAAGGTTCACGACGCATGGACCTAGTAAAGACCCTGATCCAAGGAGGAGTAAACCTGTTGTAGCAGTGTGGCAGAATGACTACAGAGGCAGATTGCAAGGTGTGATGAAGACCACGGTAGCCTGACACAGCCCACTACAGAAGGCATCACAGGCTAAGAGACACCAGGGCCCATCTGTCAAATGGATTCACAGCTCGTCCTAAGCAGAGCAGGACAGTGTATGGGCAGAAGCAAGGGGTAGAACAGCAGTTCAGGGACAACAGCTGAGTGACCGTCGTGCTTGGGAAGCTGCAAGTACCAACCGGAACTGAATGCTGCTGCTAAGGGACAGACAGCTAACACAGGGACAGAGACACAGCAAGCAAGCTTACAAAACCCCTAGCCATCAAATGAGACAACAACAAAAACCAAAGAACAAAGAACAGCCCCCCCCCCCCCCAAAGAAAACACGCAACCCCCCCCAATCATTTAACAAAAAAGAAAAAAGAAAAAAAAAAGGTAAAAAAAAGACCCTCCAAAACCCCCAAAACAACAAAAAACAAAACAAAACAAACCAAAAAAAAACACAAAAAAAAAAAAACAAAAACCAAAGAACAAAGAACAACCCCACACCAAAAAAAAACACAAAAAAAAAAAAACAAAAACCAAAGAACAAAGAACAGCCCCCCCCCCCCCCACCACACCACAAACACAAAACACCACCACCCCCCCAAAACCAACAACAACAACAAAACCCAAACAACAACAACAACACCACCCCAAAAAATCTCCAACAACAAGAACACACCCCAAACCAAACAGTGAAGCTGGTGTAACAGCCGTGGAGTTCACGGTCCATACTTGTCAATAGGTTAAATAACAGCTGCATGTCAGTGCCTGTTTTTTATTAGTACCTGCTCTGTTGTAAAGGATCCTGAGTAACAGACAGGAGGGGGCCAGCTCTGGATGATGAGGGGATTAGCACCGCGGGGCACATGGCAATGTCGATGCAACCAGAAAGGACAAGTGAGAAACCTCCCAGAGAAGAAATACGGTCATAGCGCTGAGAAAATCCTTCATCAAATTTGAGATTAGAGATGAGAAACTGGACACTTGCTCAAAAACCAGCATGTTGGAGGAGAATGAAGCCAGAGAGGACACAGCGGTCCAGCAGCTGCATAAGCCTTTGCAATTCCTCACAATAGAATCCTCTGGGTAAAGCAACCAAGTAAATATTAGGAAAAAGAAAGCGACTGTGCTTATATTTAAAACAAAGAGGTCGCAACCACAGTGGAATTTGGAGGGAGTAGCCCAGTAGCAAAGGGTTTGGAATAGGCATCATGAAGTCCATCTGCTGCCATTAGGTTTGACTGCTAGCTGCTGTTTAATTTATAGTAAGTTTCATCATTAAGTAGCTAGTTTAGATTTAGACACATACAGTGCTCTCCGTTTATGATCTAATGTGAAATACACAGAGCGGCAGACACAAACAGAAATGTTACGTTCCCTACAGCTCACAAAATCAAATGCCTTTCAATTCCAGGCTTTAATCTGCAGTCTTTCTTCCAGGTGGTGGCCAGGCAGAGATCCAGGGTGCAGTGTGGTTTGCACCAGATGTCGGCACTCATGCAAGCCGAATCTTGGCAAGCAGGGGAAGGGGCAGGACAGGAGATGCTGTGGCAGCTGTTCTGGCCTTGGCTTGGTGCCGTGAGAGCGCGGCAGCATCTCACACGTGTGTCAGGCTTCTCCCAGTTATCGCATGTTCTTTAAAGCAAAGCAACTCTTTGAGTAAACTTTAAACTTTATCAAGTGAGCGTAGCTGATACAGAAATATGCTGAAATGCTTGAATTTGCAGTCTGAAACTGTCTCTCTGCATACCTGCACATCATGCACTCCAGCCCGCATCCATTCGGACGGGCAGTGATTTAGATGACAACGATGGTGCTGTAATTACAAGTATTTTTAATTTTGGCTTCCATTCAGTGCAGTGTTGAGTCAAGATATGACTTGAACATTTGTACAACAAAATTGGTTTAAGTAATTCTATAAACTCCAAATAGCTGGCCTATCAAAAAGCCATGAAACAAAGCTCAAGTAGTGCCGACGTCTGAATTAGCAGCATCATGCAAAAGCAGCTACAGATTACAAGCTGAAGTGAGCAAATTCAATTGCTAGGCATAGATCATGTGCTGTTTTATTATTTGGCTATTCTCTCTTGAGCAGTCTGGATTGAATAGAGCGACTTCAATTCAGCAACTGCTGACATGAAGCCAAATAGTATGCCACTGCTTACAAAAGCACGCGAAAAAGCAAGTAAAGAATCATAAAATGAAGAGCTGAAACACTGTTCTAAGTCAGAGCTGGGAGTGTGGAAGGTAGGAAATAAAGGGCTGCCTGCTATGCATGGAAGGGACAGGGAATTAAATAAAGGCATTTTATTGACACATGGCAAGGTTAGTTGATGGGCATCCCTGAAGCCGGGGTGAACATCCAGGTGCTGCGGTAACAAGGCAGGAGGACATAATCGACTAGTCTCAAATTTCAGGACTGTAATCCTCACTGAAACGTTGTGAAGTCTCATTGGTAGATATGCCTTATAAGTCTAATTTTAATAGGATTATGTGGGGATTGGCTCTCCAGGGGAAATGCGGAAGGGAATTAGGATACTTCTGAGAAAAAAGTCTCACCTTATGTATCCTGATCAGAAGAACAGACACATGCCCTCTAACAGATGTGCTAAAAGGCCTTATCCTGGGACAGATATGGCAGCGGTCCAGGAACAAAACCAAACCGTTTCATGTTTTTTCTTTTTCATGCATTTTAATCATTTGACAGGGGAGAGACCCAGGGGCCCGAAGTCAAAAGGAGGCGTGGAGCAAGTTGGGGTTTCATTTGACTCACTGGCCATAGATTAGCTACTTGAGGTGAAAAAAGCTTTAAAGAAGAGATCATGCAATGTTACTAATACCAGTTCTGTTTCCAGGCGCATCAGAATATAGCCTCAAAGTCAGTCAGTAATGTGGCTCCGTACTTACCCTGGTCTAAATTTGCAGCAGAAACTTATATCTTTGGCTTTGTTACCAGGGAAACTGACTGCTAGGAAAGTGGTGAGGTTTAGAATGAATATTTGCAGTTGTGGACAAGACAAGAACATAAAAATATTTAATACTGGAACAGTGCACACAAGTTGTTAGTGGCCAATACCTATTCCTTTTTTTTTTTTTTCTTCCTGGGAAAAAATCCTGAATTGAACTACCTGTTTGGAAATTACCAAGATTATGATACGAACTCTTTAGCTAAGAGCCACCTATGAGCACTTGTTGTACAAGCAAAGACTTTACAAAAGACCTTAAAAACCATCAGTGCCAGACATTGCAGTGTTTTATCTGCAGTGAGCATTACTGTTGGATGTTTAAAGTATCTTAGCTAACAATTCTAAGAATAATTTTGAATACCACAGATTATTGTTTATTCAGCATATTGGATATTCATTATCAGGCCTCTGTGCACTCAGCCGTCTTTTGCTTAAGATTTTTGCCTTAAGGGACCTAAGGAACCCTTTTAAGTAGAGTTTTGCCTGCAAAACCCCTGCTAATGGTGTTCTTCATAGGAGCAATTTCAAATGCAGTGATGGCGGCAGGTTGAGAGCAGCACACAGTCTTTTCATAACTACCTCTGCTTTTGTACTGTTGTTAACTTCTCTCTGACAGGCACACTAATACCCTATATATTTTTTACCTTGTATACAATACACGGAACCAGATGACCCAAGAACAGCCTCACTTAGTGGAGGTGATGGAAGCACATCTACTAAACTGGTGGGAGAGTCAGAAAAATCAGCAGCTTAAAGACAGTGCTCTGATAACCTCCAAGTAAACAACAGAAACCTATGGATATTTTAAAACTTAGCTTGAAAGTCAATGAAGATAAACTTTATTTGCAACCTAGGCTTATCAAGACCATTGGTTTCAGGGATGTAGTCACTGTTTTGTATGAACAAGTACTATGAAAGCAAGAATTTTCAAAGGATTTTGGCTATAAGGTCATCAATAGCATTTAAACCCACTAATGTTTGTAGCTGAATTAAAGTCCTATTTCTTAAACTTGTTTCTATTTTATGCTTGCAAACTGTAGACATAGAGAATAAAATCCAGTTTCGAAACTGTCATTTCAACAATCTGCACTGGTTGTTTTCTTAACAATGTATTAAAAAGATGTCTACAAAGCACAGAGTTCCATTAACATTTTTAGCATCTCTCTATAAACAAGGAAGACAAAAAAACCCTGCATAATTTCAGTCTCCAAACACTTTACTGAAAACATGAGAGAACAAAATCCATGCCTGTGTGCTGGGTACGAGGGTACGTCTGTACGTGTGTGTGCAAACACACGTGAAGCACCAACTTGATGGTATTAGATGGATATCTGTACTAGCAAATTATTTCTATCAGTGAAAATTACAGAAGCCTTCGATCTGTGGTTCCAGACAAAGAGGAAACAAATTAATTGCCAACCCAGACATTTTCCACACGTTCTGTGCTTTCTATAAATGCCATGACAAGGTCGGCTATTTGAAAATGGGATACACACAGGTTGCAGGCAAGAGAGCTATGAAGAGTGCTCCTCAGAGGGCAGTTTATGACTAAAAAGCAAAGTATATATACCCAAAAGCAATGGACCCCTCCCATGTGATTTATTTCCATATGAATCTGGCAAGAATTGGCTTTACCACATCCCCTAGAAATTAGTTCTCTCAGGTGAAAAATCTGGGCCTTCACTTTATTGTCTTTACTGGACTGAGAGTCATGTCCGGAGCTGTCAATTCTTATGTTCACAAGGTGAAACTTCATTAAGAACATAAATATGGCCATAGTGCTTCAGAACAAAGGATCCTCTAGCCCAGGATCCAGGATACCTTCATTATTTCCACTTCAAGAGATCATCTCTATGTACACAAAAACCCCCAGTGGATTTTCTCTTCCCTAAAACTCTCTGAACTCCCTCGATACCAAGTTTTAACATCCCCAAACCAATGAGTTTGCCAGCTACATTCCTCTGACGGTATCAATTTGGTTATAAAAGAATTTATGCCGACACTGACAGTGAAAAGGATTGACAAATAGCAGCTCTTCAGGTGCTGAAACAAGAATACAAAAAGAGGTTGATTTAAATAGATTTCTATCACATGCAATTACAAAGCAATCAAGGGTTCTCAACAACAATGGCAACTCTTTAAAATAACAATTAAAAGTCAGGCTCAGCTTTAGCTGTCTAAAAGTTACATGTCTAATCTAAATTATTATTATTTCTTTATGCTGGATCTATAGATAGGAATATATATAGCATGACAACTTCAGAAGACAACTCAAATCCACCTTATGATCAGTGGTTTCTGGAACTGCCTTGGAAATTAACAGGAGCACGCCTGTTCTTACAGCAACTCTTTTACTATTTGCTTCATTAAAAAAAAAATCATTACATAATTCTGTTTATAAGAAAATACCAAAATTGTTTCCTATTATAAAATTCCTTAAAATATTGCTGGAAGAGTCTTTGAAAAAGCTATAGGATAAAGCCACTGCTACAGCAGAAGGATGAGTTTCAGACAAACCCCACATAATTAGTATTTATTTCGTTGCCAAAAGAAAGGTCTGACAGCAGGGTTTTTCTTTCAAAGAGATTACCCCTGGTTACTAAAGGAGAGATGATATCACTAGAAGCCCACAGCTGGAGCAATGTTTATGATGCCTTCGCACATAAATGGGTTTCCTTGAGTAATGCTACAGAGCAGCTGGTTTTCCGGAGTCGTGGCACAATCTGCTGCTATTTGATTGAGCACCTGAACTTGGTGGAACATTCAGGCGCAGCTTATCTGACCTCCAGGATCTACATATTTCTACACTGGCTTTTCCTAACCAAGCTTTTATTTCTTAATTCCTCCCTTCTGCCTGACAAATATTTGCAGCTCTTATTACAGCCATTTTGCAACAGGCCGCACTGCAGTTGAAGGTAAATCATCACACAAAATCAGAATCCTGGTTACTTCATACTGGATAAAAATGTTCAATTTTGCTCAGCAGTTAGGCTAATATGTTATAATTCTCAGCACTTCGGGGTTTTTTGGTCTTTCAGAACTATGGCTATGAGAAAAATGTCTGAAAATAAATCTTTTCTGGGATACATAGGGTCATTTCATCAGACAGTGACAAATGTGTCAAAGTGTGCAACATATGAATCACCTCACTATGAGGGAGACTCAAGGTCCCTTTGCTTTGTTTTTATTCACCAAAGAGATTTTCAGATGAACATGTACCTTAAAAAAATCCTTTATGCTTTCTATCCAGTCCTATATTTGTAGCAACACAACCATTGCCATGTACATCTTAAAAACCAATTTATTGCTTAATATTGAAAAGGACAGAAGCTGGAATGACTGTATGCATTCTTAGTTTAAGCATTCTGTTATTAAACAGTGTTTTTGTTGAAAACAGACTACCTTATGAGACAGCAGGAAAGCCACCACCACTAGGAAATTAGATCAGAGATTATCTTGTAAGTGATATTTTATACACTTATTATAATAAATAAGTAAATAAACACTTATATGTCTGTACGGATAATAAAAACACCCCATGCCTACACTTAACACAGCACTGGATGCCATTCAATTTGCAGTTACACAATTTTAAATTAGGATTTACTTTACTGAGGCCAGTGTAATTCTGCTGTCAAACTGACATGAGACAGGAGTGCAGCTGATCCCTCACCAGGTCTGGACCCCCTTGGACTATTGGCCTGGTTTTCTTCCAACACACTGATCCCATGGACCAGATTTGATGTCTGCATGTCAGTAGTTCCCAGGTGCCAAGTTGGACCAATGAAATCAGTGAACCTGCTGGGGTTATGGCACATCCTGGATGCAGATGACCCAAGGCTGTCCGCTTTCCCCAGAGCAGGACTTCAGCAGCCAACCCTCAGGGGCAAAGCTGGAGAGAAACATCTGGTTCTTCAATCAAGTCCAGCCCTCTCTGCTCTCATGGTCCTATAAGCCAGACCTGTCTCCCAGCTGCCACCCTCCAGGCTCTCCTGTTCCAGACGGCCGCAGAAACACAGATGGGCGACCTCAGGTCCTCACCTCTCCTGCCCGGTTAGGGAGGTTTGGTAAATCCCAGATGGCTCCTGCACCTTGTGGCTGGACCTCCTCTCCTCCCACTTGGCCAGTAACACAGAATCATAGAATCATTTTGGTTTGAAGAGACCATTGAGTCCAACCATAACCTAAATCTAGCACTAAACCACATCCCTAAAAGCATCATCTGTGTGCCTTTTAAACACCTCCAGAGATGGTGACTCCACCACTTCCCTGGGCAGCCTGTTCCAGTCCTTCACAACTCTTTGCATGAAGAAATATTTCCTAATACCCAATCTAAACCTCCCCCGGCACAACTTGAGGCCATTTCCTCTCATCCTATCGCTTGTTCCTTGGGAGAAGAGCCCAACATCCCCCCTGGCTCCAAGCTCCTTTCAGGCAGTTCAGGGATCAGAAGGTCTCCCCTCAGCTCCTGTTCTCCAGCTGAACCCCCAGGTCCCTCAGCCGCTCCCATCACACTTGTGCTCCAGAGCCCTCACCAGCTCCGTTCCCTTCTCTAAATTTGCTCCAGCACCTCAAGGGCTTTCCTATAGTGAGTGGTCCAAAACTGAACCCAGGACTCGAGGTGTGGCCTCACCAAGCTCATTAGGATCTCATGAGAAGTTCTTACAGCACTGAGCAGGTTTACGAGATGTTTATTTTTTTGCAGGAATGAATTGGAAAGATATGTTTTATTACATTTATATAACCCTAACCAAGTGCTGAACTCAAACTGACTGTTCAAGGCTTTTCTGGGCTGCGCTTTCAGCATCCGCACCACATCAGATTCCTCTTTCTCCCTCATCGTTTTACACCTTGGATTACTCACTTCTGCTCTCCTTCCCCTGAAGACTCACTAACTGCTCTTTCCTGATTCAAAACAGAGCTGCAGAGAGAACTACCAGCTCCATCCATCAGCCGGTCCCCAAACTCCACTCCTTTTCCATGGTGGTGCTTTTTCTTCTGAAACTAATGAGAATTATTACCTGAAGATAGATTTCTTCACCTTTTTGCCCCAGAAATCATTCCCTTTTAAAAATGAAGCCAGACATCCACCTCATCATAAATCCCTATTTTCTGAGATACTGAGAGAGTTTTGGGGGAAAACTTAAAGACATTTCAGGGAACAGAAAAAAATAGACATGAAATATATTGGGATACTTTCGACCTGAAAATTATTGATATTTAAAGAACTTCAGAAAGCTGAAACACAAAAACACCCGCAAAACGGTACTTTGCTTTAAAACTGTCAATGTCTCGTTTATTTTCGTATCCCACTATAGATCAGGTCTGAAAACTTTTGCTTATATGCACATAAGAAATACTCCCAAAGATACTCATTAGGGGTATATTATTTGGTCGTGTGGTAATGAAAATGACTTGGGTATTACAATGCTGATAGAGAATGCACTAAGCTTTGGAACAAGAAACATGTATCTGTAATAACCCCAGTTATATATCATTTAAGGTATATTGCCACCTGAGCAGGTACTAAGCAAGCACAGGTTTTTGCAGTTTCACCGAACAGATGTCGGTGTCAGGTTAATCTTTCTAATAAGTTTAATGCCAAGTGCCTTTATGATCTAAGAAAATACACCGCATGCAACCCTTGCAGAAATCAAACATATATGTGCAGGAAATGTTCAACAATAATGTCTGTTTATAGCACAAAGTAAATTCAGTTACATCTTCAAGGCTGCTTAAAATTATGTGAAGTCACACAATGAGAATTGTTTTATCTTATATCTGCCAGAAAATGCCTGGTTTTTGGTAAAAAATTGAAAACATAGTTTTATGAGAAAACTGTGAATCTTGGTTCAAAAATACTTTATGTGAGAGACAATTGAGCAATTAAATCTGCATTTTCAAGCAAATGGGCTTCTTAATGTTATTTTTTGCCGAGCCACGAAAATGACAGATCCTAACCACAGTGAATCAAAAAAGATATAGTCCAGCTCCCACACTAGTACCCGATTTAGAAGTAATTCACATACACCTCTGCAACAATATGAATACTCCCAGTCCAATAAAAAGCATGCAGTTATACAGCTTCAGCCTCAAATTGAATAATTACTTAAGTTAATGAGAACCCCATACTGTTACCTTGGGGATTTGTAAAAGTCAACACTAAACGATCCATTTTATCTGTAATTCAGAAAGTACCAGTCAGGATTAAACTGTAATCATGACTTGTTATTAGATCAGTATATTTCTGACTAATGCCTGGCTGCAGGAGGATTTATCACAAGTTCAGTTACACCTAATGCCTTCCCACTCGGATTGCTCCCTGCAGAGCTAATCGGATTGCAATGGAAGTTTATGGGAAATTCAGCTACGAAAGTGACAGATCTACAAGTCTCATCTGTCCCTTCTTTCTGACCTGTATTTTCTCCTTTTTTGCTCTTCCTCAAAAGAAATCCCTTTTTTTTCCCTTAGGTTTACTTCTGCACCCATTTTGGTTTGTGTTCACTTTAGTTCCTCGTGTTTGGTGGGGTTTTTTCGGTTGGTTGGTTTTTTCCTATCGTTGTCTCATTTCCTAAGCTAGCAAGCTCACTATAGCACAAAGTTGAGGCAGATCATAGTTACACCACACACTATAAGAATATTCCCTCTTTCTTTTTTCAGTTGTCCACGTAATTACTCAAGAAAACATCCTTTATAATGACTCAAAGCAAGAAACAGATTCCTGGGGAGAGGGCAGCGATACACACGCACTCCAACAGAGGCTCAGAACAGGAATCAGGAGCTACTGTTTTCTAAATTTATGGACAGTGCAAGCATCTGTCAGAAAACATCAGAGAAAGACCAGGCACGATATAGCCTTGAAAAATAAGTATCCTTATTGCATCTCTATGGTCATCCTGGCGTGTTTTGGATGAATACAGTTGAATAAACGAATGAGCAGGCAGCTGGGACGATTTTCTCTGATACTGCAATCTGTATGATTCTGAATTTTTATAGGCTCTGCACATTCAAGGAGGCCTGAAAAAATACAGGCATTGAGTTATGAAGGCCTCAGTATTCAAAATATATTCGAAATACATAGCTACTTGTGTCTGCTGTAAATCAGTGCTTTTTTTTGTTTGAAGTTAAGCTATACTTCATCCAGCTGAGGATGAAAATGAATCAGGTTACAGATTGTCCCGACACGTTGGCAAGCAAGGGTGCTGCTGTTAGTGACCTAGATCTAAAAAAGCTGAATTATTAGGACCCAGAGTCACCATCAGGCCTAATGTTAAAGTTTACTAATTTCCTGATTCCCAGCAGTACAAAGAAGTTAAAGTGGATACGTTAGCGTATGAGAATTTATCCTATTCCTAGTGAGATGAATTTGCTACAAATGCTGTACGTGGCAATACTCACACTCCCCGACGAATCCTTAAATATCAGGCATCGAGTTTTATCAGCTAGGTTTAATAGATGTGGTGCTTTCCCACTCCAGTACTAGTAGATCAAATATATAAAAGTATATAACAGAAAAAAAGCAAAACAAAAGGAGCAGGTTGTCAAAACTAGATCAGAGCACCAGCATTTAGAAGATTATAGAAGATGTGTGGGTTTTGGTTTTGCTTTTTCTATAAGGTGGAAGATGGGGGAGACTGGAAGGGTTGATAGCTGAAACATGTAGGTTGATATGAGGTATTTTTCTAGTAATTAAGTAATAAAAACTCCATCTCAGGAAAAAAAAAGGCAAATGTAATAAGGCAAGTGAGGTAGGAAATAATGAAGAATACTTCTCCAGAAATTGTGATTAGCAAGACATGCAAAAAATAGGGAGCTTAGCCAAGACCAAGCATGTCTAATACAAATGGTCAAAGTCTAAAAGGTGCAGTAACAAGAAGATTCCTTAAACATATACTAAAAAGTACACCAGGAATTTAGTGGAAGATTTATGGTAAAAAGGAGTATAATGTCAGGAAAAAAAACCCTAGGTATAATTGAAAGCATGGATCACGCTGACAGAGGAGAAAGACAAACAAAAGTTAAGAATAGTTATTTTCAAGTAACGTAAATAAGTGAACGTATTAAAATATAGTGCACATGTGAGGATTGCCAATCAGTGCCCAACTCAGAAACTTGGTGGTACTAAAATACCTAAACAGGATGGGACAGTAATGCGAAAACGCAAAGGAACATTAAAGAAGGTATGCAGGCAGTAAATACACCTCCAGGTAAACTACATAAATATCACTTTAGATATAAATATGTAACATATGGCTTTTACACAGCAGAAAGAATTTTTCTTCAACTTTTGTTTGACGACTTTTTAATACTCTACAGCCAGACAACCCATAGGAAGAGGAGCAATCCCTGTTGAATGGTGTACAGCCATTACAGTGCACACAAAAGCTCCTTGTAGGGTATAACTTACAAAAGTCATTCTGCAATAATGAATATATATATATATATATATTTTTTTTTTTCCTGGAAAGAGAAGAAAAGCTACCTTTAAAACTAATGGCTAACTTTAAAAAGAAGAGCTATGTAAAAACGAGGTACTTACAATAAAAATAAAATCAACAGCGAGAGGGTAAAATACAGCAGCATGGAGTAGGTTATGGGATTTCATGAGCTTACATTGATATATTAATATATCTTATCTCAGAAATGAGTAAAACAAGACCAAAACCAAGATAAACCACTTATACTGGATAATTGAAGAGCACTTCAATCATTAAAAATAATGCTAAAATGAAAAAAGAAAAAGACTAAATGATTAAAAATGGACTCAGATATGTCAGATGAAAAAGATGTTGAGCAGCAAAGCACAAAATGGCACGAAGCATAAACAGCTGCATCCCCTTCACTTTATAGCCACCTTCTCTCACAACCCTTCAGAAAAAGGAAATCTCCCAGCTGGGGCTATTCGAACATCAATTGCATAAAAGGCACACTCAAAAATAATGTAAAAGCAGAAAAGTGAAATTAATTTCTTGCACTAGTGTTCGCTAAAGGCATCAGTGAGATTCCTCATCACAGACTTCAAAGATACTTCAGTAAAAGAGGTGTCTTAGACAGGAACTATTGGTGGAAATGGTTTAAGATGAAAATCAACAACTATGAAAAAATCCCCTCAACTGCTACAAGGTTTTTGTCTTACAAACACGAATATGAAACTTCCAAGGAACAACGTGTGGTATGTAAATCATCACTTACATGGCCTTCAGTTTCAGAGGAACAGAAGGTTATAAAAACATATTTATTAGACATGGGGATAGACATGATATAACGGGAAAGAATGAACACAGCTTTTGTAGAAAAAAGTTATTTAGGACAAATCTCTTGAAGTTCGAAGGAGTCAATAGTCATATTAATGAGAAAGATTGCAATAGAATATGCTGAATGCCAAACATTTCTTGAGAAATTTTTTTATGAAGTGATGTTTACACAGACAATGGGTAAGAGAGAAGGCTTTTTCATATGTACATACCTAACAGCCACTAGGTCAAAATTAATCAAAAAAACCCAAATGAATAAATCAATCGTTTTCACAAAACAAGATCACCAAGAAACCAAGGTTTTAGGGGGCATCTCTTGAAAAAGCGTTGAAGGGAGTGAACACACTGCTCCTAGATCTAAAGCCTTTGCCTCGATGATGAGGGCAAAGCAGCACAGCAAATAAAGATTCTGCGAGTTCTCAACAGGTTGAGGCTTGAAATGACTTCACATAAATTAGAGAAGCCCCAAAGCCACCAAGTCCAGCAACTCAACGTGTCTCCTGCTACAAGCACCAATCAAGATTGGGATTAGCTACTTCACAGAGGTATCTATAGATCTAGAAAAGTATTTATGACAAAACTTAATGACTGTTGTCTTTCTAATGACTTTATTGTAGCAAGACGAGGGAGGGAAACCAGGAGAGCACTGGGAGCAACTGAAATCCCGGCTGGCAGCCTCAACAGAAAAGCCGGGATTAGCTCAGGTCCCCCAGGACAGATTAAGGTGTATTAGCAGAACAACACGAGGGAAACCAGCACTGCTGCTCACCTCACTGATTTCACAGACCACGAATTTCAGTCTCCAGATCTTTCAGCATTTTTAAGTAATGGTAAACAGTCACACTTCCAAAATAACTGCATTTTTAGAATGGAAGGAATAAACAGGGAATTCCTTGGCTAGTTTTTAATGGGTATTTCCATCCTTCCCCCCCTTTCTCATCATAGAATCATCAGCAAACGGGCATTTACGCAATTGACAAGCAGAAACATATCGCAGCACATAATTAAGATTAAAAAAAATACACAAATGCAGAAATATTAGACAAAATGACATGTAGCAATTTCACCAGTTCTGCTGTTTTAAACAAAAATAAATGGAAAAGTCCCCGAAAAGACACTTGTCTCTTTAGCATATTAGATTTGCATTTGTAGTGATCCATTTCAGAGCTGAACCATCAAACCCTAGGAGGCTGATTTATCCAATAGAACGTTACAATCAACCATATCAAATGCTCAGATCCTTAGAGACTGTGAGAGTTTAAAAAAAAAATGGTATTCATACAATTTTCTCCCTCGTACATCCTTACAAAAGGACTGAATACACTGAAACAGAGCAAGGCAGAAAATACTGGTCAACATAAGGAGCTTCTCTCCTCCAGCTGGATTCTTCTAGAAACAAGCTACTGAGTCCTTTGTTTAAGCCATTATTTTTCATTAGATGAGGCACTGGTGTTATCCAAAAGTTAATAGCAGGAATATGTCTGTGTGACAAAACAAATATAGCTTGAATCCTGTAGTGGTTAATACCAGAAACAGCTTGCAATAGAGTGCATGCCTGACATACACAAATCACAAAACGGTATAGAAATGTGTTACTGTGCTTTTTTTTTAATAGAACAAAAACTCTATTTTCTGGCACTGCCTCTGTCTCTCCAGATTAGATTTTAGTGAATAAATGGAAGCTTTGGAAGAGCAGTAAAAAACCAAACCAAACCAACAAACAAAAAACACCCATGAACAAAAACCAAAACAACATCTCCTCAACCCAATATGGTCTGACTAGCACAGGTAATCCTACTGCTGTGGTTTAAATTCCCGTTGACATCAGACATATGCTAATAGTCTATTTAAACAGTCTTATACCTTGGCAGGCTCCTTTTTTTTAGGCAGTATGCATGGTTTTTAAAAAAAGCAGCCCCATCAACACCTGTGGGCATTGGCTGATAGAGCTGATGCAGTTTTTTATCCCGACCTTACCTCCCATCCAAAATGATGCTGTCCTCCCTCTGTCTTCTGGGCCACAAGGACGTAACTTCTAACTCCTATAAACTGAACTTTTTGAGCTGTGTTTAACGGGTGTTTTCTTCTTTGTGCTCTTAGGGGGTAGGTTGTCTCTAACAGCTTCCATTTCCTCATATGGTGGTGATAACCAGCAATCTCCTTAAGCAGAGCTAACTCTGGCTCAGCTGAGATCATTATTTTGAAAGATTAATTAGTAGATCACTTCGTTAAGTGATTAAACGTCCTGCCCAAACCCAACCAACCAAAAACCAACCAAAAAAAGGAAAAACAAAGAAACCCCCCCACACAAAAAAAAATCCCACAACAAAACAACCAAACCAACACACAAAAAACCAACCTGAGAAAAACCAAACCAAACAAACTAAAGCCAAACAAACCCACCACCCACAGCTCCTGACTTTCACGCATTGTATTTTGAAGTATCATGCAATCTTGCTTTGACAGCCCAATAGCAGTTACAGAGCAGTTGCTCATTACACTTCAGTGTGTACATATTATTAGTGTAAGTAACATGTACATACTGTTTTCAAGCATTTCTTCCCCTCTAAAAGCCAATTCTTCCAACAGATTTAAATTGCATAATTCCCTCAACAAAGATTCACAAAAGACCTTCGGTTTAGCTTAGACAGAAAACAGTCTCACACCAGCCTGCATGCAAATGCAATTTCAGACAAATTTCAGAGAAAAATATAGGGGCAAGTTCTCCTTTGTGGCAAAAAGGAGGAAACATTAAAAACTGGAAGGCTGATTTGTGAGCTCTTTGATGTGCCCTAAAGGGCTACAGTGTTTCAGAAGTTATCAGCAAAGATATATTAGTGAACAGAGAACAGCTGACCTATTGAAAGATGCATGGCAGTTACTTTTATCACAGAGCTTTCGTTTTATTATAGAACTCAACTTTCCTAAGGATTCAGTATTCTCCCTGGTAAATATCTCAGCTCACAGACAGTAGATGGCTCATACTTGCAAGCAGAGCAATCATCCCACCAGGCTGTTATGGTAAAGCTATGGAACTTACAAAACCAAAAAGCAATTAAAGGCAAAAAATTATGAGAACTTTCAAAAGGCTAAAGGAAGCAAACAGGATTAATATAGACTTCCAGAGAGGGAAAGCAAGTGCATCTCCATGAGTCCGGAGAAGTTTTTAGCTAAACGAAACTCCAAAACAGACAGACAGGAAGAAAAAGAAAAGAAAAGAAAAGAAAAGAAAAGA
>VWYH01004503.1:325183-414868 GCA_013399365.1 Pampusana beccarii | reverse complement strand
AAAAAAAAAAAAAAAAAAAAAAAAAAAAAAAAAAAAAAAAAAAAAAAAGAAAAGAAAAAAAAAGAAAAGAAAAGAAAAGAAAAGAAAAGGAAAAGAAGGAAAGAAAAGAAAAGAAAAAGAAGGAAAGAAAAGCTGCTAAGCTCTTAATTTTGCATGAAGATCTATTATGCCTTGCAGTCACATTAGGTCACATTTGCCACAAAACTGACTCTAGAAAGAAACCATTGGAATATACTACAGTGCAAAATACAGTGTTTTCAGTTCATTCTCAAATAACATCCCATGATACAACACTAATTTTTAGCCATATGGAGTGACTAATAAGGTCATATATATTTTGTATTGTATACTGCTGTATGCATAGATTGGGTACTGGGCCATTCACAGCTATCTTATAAATTAAATGTACTAAGATTTAAAGGTAATTTATAGAGCTTTTATGAAAGCAGCATCTCTTTTCTGTTGGGGAAAAAAAATAAATTGGATTTTGTCATCTAGTGTTTCTCATTAGCTCCTGACCATGCTGTAACAGCAGTGCAAGAGGTATGAAGATAAAAAAAAAAAAAAAGAAGAAACATCCACCCTCTCACTTATTGCACATTATATGTGTTCCGTGGTGCCCAAAGGCGCCAGTCAAGATTGAAAGCTAATTGTACCTGGAGCTGTAAGCACATGGAATGAGATGGCATTACTGACACTCACCTCAACGGGAGATTCCGCCTGGGTCTGCTCTGGGGCAGCTGGCAGAACTGCATCTTGAGGACATTAAATGAGATGAATGTCAGAGACTGGTGTAATAAGACAGCAAACCACTCCCAGGTATGTGCCAACCATGGCAAAGGAAGAAAGGAGGAAAAAGGTTCAAGGTGAAAACCGATCAAGCTGTTCTGAGCCTCCACGCTGAGGGATAAGGAATATGAACCCGGCAATCAGTCTACTATCAAGTAGGACTTACCTAAAGAAGCCAGCAAAGCAATTTGGAGGCAGAAGTCTCAACATAGATAAAGAGAATTATTTTAGGAGCTGAGTGACATGTATTTCAAGAAATCATAGACAGGGCAAAATATAACCTACCCAGGTTAGACAACAGCTTTGCTTCTAACAGGCAAGCTCATTCTCAATCTGGTTTTTTGTATGCAAGGCCACTATCTGGATTTGCAGACAAGGTCTGTCTTCTACCCTGTTGTGACTCAGTACCTAACAACTGGCCACGGAATTTAGAGAGCAGTTGGTTAAAAGCCTTAGTCCAGTTCTTTAGAATAGAGAATGTCATTGGCAGTATCATCCTTAAGCATCATGCTTGGCCACTATCTTTAATTAACAAAGGACCTTACAACATTAGTCCAGAACGAAATAAAGAGAATTTAACAGAGGGGAAGTCTGTTATCTAAGATTCTTGAATAGTGGATGGTCAATTACAGCAATTAAAATCCATTGAAACTTTCCTGTTGTAAGCATATGGTTACTACATTTATGAACATGGATACGTTCATTCAAACCATATGGACAAAAGCCTCTACCAAAACTCTATTTAATTGACATTTATTAATTTTCTTATAAGCTTTTAAATACTTTCTGTACAATTTGTATACCATTAGTTTTCACTGAAGAAAAAAAATATATATATTCTCTTCCTTTGTATTTTAATGTTACTCAGTTCCAGAAGAATCAGAGCCAGCTGTATGTCTGGATATGGAGTCAAGAATAGCAAGAAAAGGAGTTTACATGAGATTTGACACTTTTAAGGAAGGATCAGTGTTGGACTACGTTGACCTTAAGCTTCATTATGAAACCTTATTCAACTCCTATCTGCCTTCCTGTAATACTATAAATCCCCAAGTTCTACCCTGAGGCACTTTGCTCTCTCAAGGCTGTAAAACTCTACTTAATTTTCAGACAGGAGGTCGAGCTTCGACACAGTTTTCTTTCTCACTCGTCTGTTTCTGAAGCACGGCCGCATTTACATCTCAAACAGGGATGGGACCAAGTGATCCCAGTTTTGTGCTTCCATCTTCCAACCCTATGTAATCTCTAAAGGGGAAAGAAGCAAATCGCAGATCCTGGCTGCTGCTTTGCACAGGCTGGCCTGGTCTTGCTGGGCTGGCCTTAGTCCAAAGACTAAATCTGCTGCACTACCTGGCACAGAAACATTGAGGGTGAGTTCAAGTCTGACCCTAAATATTAGTGTAAACTCACTGTGTGTTCCAGATGGTAAATTAATTTGTTTTCCTGGGTATTCTGCTATGTGTGCCAGTGTTTGTTGAGGTTTGTAGAAGTGCAACACAAGTGCAGCGCAGAGTTCGCAGATCTTGTTTCAAAGCCACGTGTGCCAAACAGGCAAGAAGCAGTTGTCGTTCTTAAGCGAACGTAGCAATGTAGCTGACGTGCAGGTAGGGTTGGGTTTTTTTGTTCCTTTTGGTTTGTGTGGGGTTTCGGTTTTTGGTTTGGTTTGTTGGGTTTTTTTTGTTGTTTTGTTTGGTTGGTTTTGGTTTGGTTTTTTTTTTCCCTCCCTTAATTATATGGAGGGAAAAAAAGTTTAACGGGGAAGAAAAGCACTAGAGCTAGTAAAAGTACGGCTTTTTCTGTAGAAACTGAGGGAGGATCTTGAGGTTTTTGTTGATCAAAGAAGTCATTTGGTCTTGTCATCCAGGGAAAAAAAAAAGCAATCTCAATATGCATGTGAAGAGGGTTAGCGAGCAACAGCACTCACTGCTCTAAGAGTTAATGGTATGTAGCGCTCAGATTGTGGAAGGTTAACACTTGTGTCTCTGCGATGAAACAATTGCTCAGTGAACTAGATGAGAATATCAATTTCATTTTTATTTACTTGTGGCTAATAACTTAAAGCAAGAACATGCGTACAA
The DNA here is from genome assembly GCA_013399365.1 of Pampusana beccarii. Lineage (NCBI taxonomy): Eukaryota > Metazoa > Chordata > Aves > Columbiformes > Columbidae > Pampusana > Pampusana beccarii. The sequence continues at coordinate 412,004 of VWYH01004503.1, read as the reverse complement.
AGCCTGAAGTCAAGCGTTTAGAGTATGACAGATTTTTAAAAGGGTGCAAGATCGAGGACCTCAAATTTGAAATTCCCTGATGTTTCTTTAAATAGTCTAGCCTTAAAATACAATTACGCAAAGCTACAAATGCATAAAATTAATTGAAGCCACTGGTATTCATCTAACGGAGAATTTAACTTAGTCATGCTTACTAGGAACATGAATCTACAAGACATAGTCAAAGACAACTATTAATTTAACCAAAGACATCATGTTAAATTACGTAATGGGTTGCTTATTTTTAATTTAAAGAGAATAAACTTTGAAAAATGCCTCAGCTTACTTTGCATTTGCTTTTTAAGCATAAAGCCCAACAAGCAACAGTCCAGCAGCCTCAGCACTTCCGCTCCAGATGGGAAAAAAATATGTTCTTTTCTGCACTAACTGGTTTGTGTATAATTATGTCATAAAGGAAAGGATAAGTTCTCCAAGTGTGGATCTTTCTTAAATGGGACATTAATAAGAAACTGCCAGCGTAAACCAGCAATGATGTATTGCATGGCATCGAATTACTCAGAAAAGGTGAATCTGCGGAATGAGGTACACAGCACAGACACAACCCATTAAGAAGACTTGTGGCAGTAATTCCACTGGTTTCACCCGAGCTGAGGTTACTTAATTTCAGTGATGCCTTTGAGAAAAATGGAAAGAATAGAAGCCTGGACTTCTATGTTAGTCTTCAACAAGGGAAAAGAGGTAGAAAACCCAAGAGGCTGGTCACTATGATGGAATTTTAAAGAAAAAAGCTTTATGAGCAAGTCTAAACTACCAGAGTTACTTGAGCATTTCTCTCTCAATTTGTTAATCTGGCCAAAGTGAAGCAACAGAGACCACACATTCCTCAAATAAACTTGTGCTACTATTTATTCCGTGTATTCCTTAGAACTATCTCTGGGACCGAGATACAGATGAAGTCTGAAACTTGATCACACACTTACCAATTAACAATTAGAGTTACAAATCAAACCAATATAGTACCATTTTCAGTCACCCAGTTACCATTACTGAAAATCTGCACTTATTGCTGCTTATTCACAGAAGAAAAGCGTTTATTTTAGCAGTAATACCCCAGGTCTATTAAAGACAACAATCCTGCCCCTGTCAAATAGATACTGGAGCTCAAAACTGGAGCATCAATTGTCACCAAGTGCTACTACGTCCTAACATAAACTCTAGAACCTCAGAAGATGTAATTTACCCAGCAAATCACTGCAGTTACGTGTGGATTAGTCAAATGTCAGCAAAGTGCTCTCTGCTGTACCTGTATTAATTAAAGACGGCCAACAGTTTAAAAAGAGAAAGTAGCACTGAAACATGCATACAGTCATTAATGATATAAGGCTATTATTAATTATCTAAAGGTTCAAATTAGGTAGTCTACGTGCTTTAGTGCTGGAAACACAGGAAAATTGAACCCTATCATTTTGCTCACCGAGATGCTACGTGAGTTTTGCTGAAATAGTCTGGTGATTTGCAAAGTGCTTCTCCCAGCGAATGCAACTATTTTCACAGCTATTGCCATCAAAGTCTGCTTGTACAGGCAATTTTCCTAAATGAATTAGTATTTTCTTTGGACATAATGTAAAAAAGAGAACTCAGAAGAAACTAGCAGTAGCATGAAGCAACAAAGAAAAAAATCGGAACCCTGCAAGAAAAGGTGCAGAATCTAGACTAAATCACGAAATATTTACCTAAAGGAGCCATAAAAGTATCCTCAGCTGACATTTACTTAATACTGTACAATATTACTATTCAAAGAAAGGAGGAGATGGTGGATAAATCTTGCTTCTGTGAATAGTCCTACTTAGCTGAGTCAGTGCTCTTTTCAGTAAGATGAGTAGCTTTTGTTGTATATCAACACTCTTACAGGACGCATATGTGAAATTTTGCTATACTGACTTATTCCAATGAAATACAAAAAGTCTTCTCATGGTGTTCCCACAGACCATTTACCCTCCATATACTGCCGCTTACTGTCCTGCTTTCGACTGAGCTACGAAATAGTCCAAAAGAGTTCAGGGAGCCTTATAAGTACACAGAATGATGACCCTGTGTTAGATGGAGAAGGCATTACACACACTATGACAAAGTTACTTAGGCACAATCAGTCATCCGGTACCTCCAATTCCAATGGCAGGAAGAGACCAGCAAAATGAAGAACACCAAGGAGTTGTTCAGGAATGGGAATTCAGATGGTTGGAAGGCACTTCTGACACTACCCAGACCCAAATGACTCCAAAAGACCCCCCATTTTTCTTTTCTTCTGATCCTGACCTAGATACAGAGTGAGAAAATAACCTTGAGAAGGAACCTTAGAGCAGACAATACTCAGACTCAGACCTTACAAGTGTGAGGAGGAATAAAGAAAACCACTGTGGCCAGTTTCATAGTATCAGCTTTAGCATTATCAATGATTATGGACTCATCCATCTTCCAAGCATGACTATGTGCAGATAACCTGCAATTTGTGAATGGGTTGCACGAACACGCTTGCTTTTATTTATACCCTCACTATCAGAGTTTACATTTTACTGGCCTCGTTAGTTTGACTTCATTCTAACTGCTTCAGTCACCAGGTACCAGTGATCCCTTTTCCGGGAGGTTTACCAACCTCCTAGATCTTTAAGGCATGAATAAAAGTCACGGTGAACATAAATTAAGTAAATCATTGGCAGTAAGACATTAAAACTTCAATTTTTAGCCACTCGTCTGTCTTTTCCAGGGAAACTTGTGCTGCTTTTGCAAGGAGATGGGTTAGTGGCAGTCTGTGTTTATCAATCACCCTCTGCTTAGTTCAGCATTTCATCAAAGTTCTCCTGATTTTTCTGTAATCCTGGAAGGCAATGCCTGTAAATTTTTCATGCAGCAGGAACCCTAGCCAGTCTACCAAACCAGTCGGTAGGTCCATTTCTGCAAACCATTAGAGCTTTCCACCCTCTAATAATCTCTTCTGTCCTCAGGCTCCTAAAAATTTCCTCTGTATATCTCACTAGTACAAGCCCTGCCTGAAACACCACAACTTTCTGCTAGTCTGAAACTTTTGATAACTTTGTCTTCTGTGGAACACGTAGCCTGAAAATGAAGGAAGAATTTTGGCTTTTTCTGGCTTTTCAGATGGATTTTTTGGCATTTTAATAGACGTAAGCATACTTGTTTTGTAGTACTTTACATCTGTACAGTAACACACTCTGAAAATGTAACAGCCAGTTGTTCTGTCATTGCTTTCCTGTTGCTTCCCTTAAAGAGATTCTTCTATATAATAAACTTCTGGGTGAAAATTTCTACTAGAATCCATGACAAGTAAAAAAGTAAATACGTTGCAAGGACAAATTGCTTTACTCAGCACAAACCGGAATTTCATCACAGACAATTAACTTACTAGAAATTGCAGCTGTTCTCCTTTTCAGACCTTTTACTAGATATGAAAACTAAAGGACAACTGAAAGATGGGGGCAAAGTATCTCATGCTTTCTTACAGGTGCTAGTAAACCAGAGCTGTCCTTCCAAAGGAAAGAACAGCATTTCTGGTCGCTTAAAAAATAAGCAGGTTTTGGGGGTATTTTACTGCATTACAGAATTGATGGTTATATTCATAGGAAATGAAAATTCGTAAAATTAGTTGTGTGCAGAATCCAACACTTGTACAAATCTGTGATCACAATATAACCCTACCACATATCAAAAGAAAAAGTATCAAATATTCATAAAAGACCTTTTTCAACAGATCAAGAATTATTCAAATATTGTGAGCAGTACTTCCATATAATGCAATTATATCTGCTGCTGGCCAAATCATAAGCAGAGGAAAAAAGAAAAATTCATTAACATTGCTATTCATTTTATATTTGGCATCATATACAGTTAAGCCTTTATTTTAAAAATAAAAATGGATGTGCTTCATTGTAAGGAATGAAAACAGATACACGTCATAGAAACTTGCAGGGAGTTGTAAGACAGTGAGTTCCTCTGGGCTCCCTGACTTCACTTGCACTGCTATAAATTAAATAGACGTCAAACCAGACCTTGCTTTTCCCCTTTGTATTCCTGTAGAATAGTAGTAGTTACACCAGATACATTTGTCACTGGTACAGTAAGAACATAAGGACCAGCAAAAGCTATAAAAATCAAGTTAATAACTTTTTTCCTCTGACAGGTCCATCAAATTTGGAATCTATTTCATTCACATTTTAGCGATGATTCAACTTTTTATTCTATTGAATTACTCATGTAATCTGTCGCGAATTTTGTGGACACTAATAACCGACCATCGCAAAGGTGCAGTAATTAAAGGCCTCGTTTTGACAGAATTGTTACAATCCCGGCACCCTGCAACGAAAGTGAGAAAAGCAATTTACTTGCAAACTAGAAGCTAAATACCTTCACACTGAGACTAGAAAACGCACCACTACTTTATTGTGATGTGTAATTTTGCGTACTTCTATAATGGCAACACACAATGCGATTAATGTCTTTTTGGACAGTAGGAAAAGAAAAAAAAACCCAAGAATAGTCCTTTCCTGTCTGGACTAAAATGTTGCCATTCAGAGTAAATAGGTGCTATTACACATTTAGTGATTTATTCATCAGAATTACACAGCAAGCGTAGAACAAACAAAACAAGCAAGTCTACCAGCATTACAACTTTGCCGAAGAAATACATAAGAAAGAAGTATTAAGTTTTATTTACTTAATCTAGTTTTAGGGAAGAATATGAGCCTATTACTATACAGCAAGGTTTTGAGAATTCTAATATGAAGTGAGTATATGAACTCCCTGCAGAGGGTTTGCAAGATATTAAAGTAACAGAATAAATGCTTTTTCCATATGAGGAGTACTTGTAACTGCTAGACAATGAACTCGGAAACAAATTCTATTTTCTGCGGTTATATTATTCTATCTGCCTGGTAGTAATTCTCTGCATTTTATTTACACTTTAAGGATTTACCTCAGCTCAACTATGAGAAGAGTACAACAAGATCTGATGTATTTCAAGCTATTGTCCAAAGTTTTAGACCGGATAGCAAAGGATTATCTGAAACTTGCTCAGAGTTGTTTTATTTCCAGTCCACATACAATCCAGCAGATACAATAAAACATCATAATGAACAAGGCTGAAGAATCACATCAAGATGCAATCGCATGAAAGATTAAGAGGCTATGAATGAAGATGCAGTGTTTATTAAGGAGTTGGGATAACAAATAGAATTATTCACAAACAAAACCAATCTATCAGAAGTGAGGTGAGATGGAAACTGCATTTCAGTGGAGCCCAGCTCTTCTGAGTAATGCTGATGAACACATCAATATATTCAATTTTGATTACAGTGAGACAAAGCCATAAACCATGCTAAGAGTGGGCTCAACATCTTGCAAAACTGCGCCTGTCATTTTCTGACACAAACTTATTACAGAATAGACTGAAGTTAGTAGGTTCGCTCCCAGACAGATATTTTGTCTTTTTTTTAATACGATTACAAACCTAGTTGTAAAATGAAACCCAGTGATGCAGTAACGCCTGATATGAGCCTAATGCCTGCTTCTTCTAAGAGACAAACATATTTTAGTAATTAAAATATGCTTGAAGAAGTTAGTTATATCCAAGCCTGGTTCATACTGAAACACCATTTAATAGGTTTGTTCTGTTTTGAATTATTTAAGTGTGGTTTGGTGCACTGGGCTATTTAAAAACTATCATCTTATTACTCCAGTAGCCCAAGAAGCAGTTGACATCATCCCCTCATCAAGTGGAATGTGCTGAGCCCATGGAAGTCAGATATTCTCTGTGCATTGGGGTTAGTCTAAGAGGATGAGTTTAAAACCCACTGTTATCTTCTCCTCTGTAAAGGTTCCAGGGAACTACGATGCGGGGAGGCCCCACCGTTAAGTGTCCTGCAAAGTCCTCTGTGTCCAGGGTTCCGGCTGCTTAGATGGGGAACTTCTTGAGAAGGTCACAATGGTGACTCAGACGTTTTGTCGAACCATCTAGATACCGTTTCTCAGCAACTCCCTTAAGATCCTCCACATCGACAACATTGTGTCTGTGAGGAAGACGAAATTAATAAGCCCCAAGAGTTTAATAAATGAGTTCTAGAGGGATTTGCCACCAACCTGCCGGCCCGGATCCTCCAGCCGGTTTTCTTTTTGCTAAACTTTATTCATTCCAACTCCCACGGGCAAACTCCTGTGCAAAAACTCATCTGTCTGTCACACTGTTCTTGACAGTCCTTGGTTTTACCGCTTTCATTGTCTTCTCTTGGAAAGCTAATGCTGCTTCTCAGAGCAAAGATGGGGATGGCCAAGCAAAGAGCCACACGAGCTGTAATGCACCCGACAGTTGGCTGAGCTTTTGTTCTCCAAAGTGGAGAATTTGTGAAAGGATAAAACAGGAAACAATTTTTAAGTTGCAAGAATTCTGTGGCCACTACAGTTTGTTACAAATATGACTTGGGTGGGGAGAAATTGTCCTTTTAGGTCAGTACAACACCTGATAGTACAAGGAAAATTTACAGCTACTCCTAGGTAAGGTATTGTTGTCAGCTTCTGAGTAGAAGCAGATTTTAAAAACTTTGGAACACTTCTCAAAAAAGTACTAATTTTCTAACTTTTCTTGAATGCATTTTTTCTCTTTGTTTCTGCCTATAAGCCATTCAGACAATGAATATATTCAGACAATCACAACAGGGAGATGTGCTGGTAAACAGGGAGTGAACACACTAGATATATTTACTGAATACCTTTTGTAAAACAGTGTATTTCACTTCCCCATCACAACTTTTGTATTTGCTCTCTTATTTTCCTGTATTAAAATGATTTAATTTTATTCGCTAGTGGGAAGTTACGCTATATTGTTACGATGCCTCGTGGATTTTTTGCATTTTAATGCCAAGCAAATAGAGTTATTGACAACAATGCTGATCAAGGATTTGGCAGGTAGGAAAATGCTAGGCCAATTAATTTTAATTTAGTCTAGTGAGGTCTGACACCACATGATGCCTCTCTACGGTTTCATTGTCAGTAATAAATTGCTGGGACTGTGTAAGTACCATTTGTCAACAGGGTTTGGGGTCCTTGGTAAGTCTGAAGGATTTGAGCTATGCAATTTCACGTAAAGTCATTTTTTGCTAGCGTGGTATTTGTAAATCTTTGTGAAAGCTCAGGAGAAAGTCCCATAGTAACCAGCTGTATTTTATTTACTTATTTTAAGTAGTATTGTGCTTGAGAAAAGCATAATTCCTCTGACATGGCACAAAAGTAGCGTTTATAATACATATAAAGACAGCCAAAGTGGCCCCTCTACCTGATACTGAGAAGGCCTCCCCTGAAGTCCTGGGTTGTGTGTTTTGGTGTGTTGTTACGTGCTATTGCGTGTTGCGTATTTTGGCGCGTTGTTGTGTGTTATTGTGTGTTGAGTGTTTTGGCATGTTGCTGTTATTGCATGTTGCGTGTTGTGGAGTGTTATGGTGTGTTTTGGCATGTTAGTGCATGTTGCATATTTTGGCGTGTTATGGCATGTTATTGCATGTTGTGTGTTACGGCGTTTTATTGCGTGTTGTGTGTTTTGGAGTGTTGCATGTCATTGTGTGTTGAGTATTCTTGGCATGTTGTTGCGTATTATGTTGTGTTGTTAGATGTTATGGCGTTTTATGGCTTGTCGCGTGTTATGGCGTGTTATGGCGTGTTGTTGCGTGGCAGTGACAAGTGACACAACCTACCTCTCCAGAACAAGGAGGCCAGAAACTGGAGTCGCTTCCTTCTCCCACCACTCGTGCACCAGGGTGGAAGCAGAAAGCAGCTTTATCCTCCTTTCTTTGTGGGTTTCATGGCTGCAGACTTTGAAATTACAATTGATTTTCTAGACAGAGGAGTTGTAAAACTTTTAAAGTCCAGATAGATATAATCTACTCCATTTCTTAGAAAATCAGTTAGCATACTTAAAGCTGTTTGATTATTCAGACAAAATCTAAGGCAAATCCTTGGTTCATTTTCTACCCTTTTTTCTTTATCTCTGTTTCTTTAATTACAACTTGTCTGGTGCATATCCTTCACCTACAGCAATTATAACAAGCCTATAACTGCTTTCATTCTCTCTTCTTTCAAGATCTCTTACATTCTTGCATTCTGTTGAGGTCAGACTAATGACACTATAGTTTACCAGATCACTATTTTACAGTGCCACACAAGGTCAGACATGATAGGGATTGGAACTAGAACTAAAAATAAACACGAAGAAATACGGCGGGTAGAGCTGAAAGGGGAATATCTGACTGCAATTGAAGACCTTAAGTACTGGATTTGTAAGACTGTACATTTTCATTCTTGGTCCTGAACAAGAAGTAGGAATGTCCTAACAGAATTTGCAGACAATAAGCAGGTAAGAGGTATTGTCAGTCTTCAAGAGAATTAATATATCATGCTGTAAAACTCTGAAATAGAAAAGCGCAAGTGGCTGTAGAGACTGAACATGAAGTACTGTCCTTTTAGAATAGCGTGTCTTACTCATTACTTTTACACCACTGGTATTCATGTGGTAAAGCAAATAGACTCTCCAGTGGTGCTGGAAACATTAGTACAAAGTCAAGCACTCACCGTATCCCACCTAGAAATGCTGCTTTACAAAGAGATAAACTGAATTGAGTATAAATGCCTGCTTCGATGGGAAAAGCAATTGAGAGCCTATTTGGGAACAGAACCCACAAAAAGACTGATGTGATGGGTCAGTGGAAGTAGAGGCTGAGGGGTAATATCTTTACTTGCTTAAATATATTTCTGTAAGTTCAAATGTAAATAGATACCGAACATCCATAATTAAATTCAACAAGAAATTAGAAGTTTCTTAATTTTTGATGTAGTCAGATTACAACACAGCCTTCCAGTAGGGATGGGTATGGGAGACCCTTGGAACATATCGTTTTTAAAAGAAAGAAAATAGGAATCTAATTTAAAGGTACACCAGTTAGCAGGGTAGGAGTAAACTCAAGGGCAGATTTAATACCATGATCTGCTACCCCTCGAGGGCAATTGTAGCCTCAGTGGAACGACACATCACCCACTTGGACAGAAAGAAATACAGTATGGCCAGGAAGGCAGCAGGAAAGGTATGGGGGAAATAATGTGAATCCAAACACTTTGAACTTACACAGCAGCTTTTCAGATCTATATTAAACAAGAACATGTTAGTAACTCCTTGTAACTTAAGAATGTTTCCCCAATGTAAAAATAATGAAAGTTAGGCTAGTCAGATATTCCTTTCACTGAAAGAACTGTCAAGATATTGTAATTTAGAGACACAAGACTTCTACCTACAGCACTACAATGAAATAAATTTTAATTTGCATTGAAGTAGGTAGAGATTGACTGCTAAGACTAATTCATTGCATCTTCTCTTTTCTCTCCATAAAAACTTAATATACTAGACAGGAAGGATAGGGGGATAATGAAACTGCATGACTTGATGAGTTTTAAACAACTGCCAAACACTTAAGACATTATTCTCCTGTTCACGGCCTCTAAAATGGATGAATCCGACCTTTATCAAAGATGCCGAGGAGAGACAGGGATGAGGAAAACCATGAAGAAAATATGGAAACACAACACAAAGACTACTGAGCCAACTGAACTGAAGCTTTCTCCAGATGACGTGCATGTGCTGATGCAAGTGATTAAGAGCCTGGGGAGGGATGGTTTTGAGAGACTCTGAATAAATCATGCATTAGACACAGCACGTTGATAGACTTGAGTATAGACTGTACAGCAAAAACTCCCTGTGTGTCTCAAAATAATCTGGCATAATGCTGGAACGATCTGTCAGGAGCTCCAGCCTGTAGCTTTTCTAACATTTTCTGTAATAGAATTATAGTATTCATTGCTGTATTTCTCTGGTACATGTACCACAGTACTATGAATGTATTCTGCGGTACACAGTACTGTAGTACATGGCTCATGGCAAACAGACAACCTGCAGTAACAAATGGCATTTAATTTTATCTTCAGATTCCTGCTTGTACAAAATGATTTGCAAACTTCCCTTCCCTTGGTGACCCTCTGCCCCATACTGTAACGCAGATACTTGTGCAAATCTGACAAATTGACAAATTGCACTGAAATGGAAAAGAAATAAAATACCTAATATTTTCTTCAAACGGCTTGGACATTTAAGTTGCCAACTCAGTTATAATTATAAAGGGAAATGATGGGAAAAATTATTAATGTTTAAGAAGTAAAAATATTATTTGCCAATTCATACTGCTGTTTGTTATGATTCATGCAGGAATGTGAACTTGGGACAAAACATTCAAACATGTATGAGGTTGAGCCCATGTTTAAGTGCTGTTCACAGTAGGGATGAATTCATCAGTGTTGTTCACAATAAGAATCCAATACTAAATTATCGGGTACAAACCAGTGTAAGCACAGCGGTGCTAATGGAGGAATGTCAGCTTTTACACAGGCAAAGAAGCCAAACCCTCACTCAGTACATTTTTAAAGGACATTTCCAAAGATCCACGGAGCAGCTAATGATCATACACATCATACATGTTGTTGTCAGACAAGTTTTCTTCTTGTCTTTTTTGGGTGAAAACAAATGCAAAAACATTAAAATCTTTAGTTAATGTTTTCAGGGTACAGTTCCATTATTTTTGTAAAATGAGATTCCATGTTATGCATATTTAAAGGTGTCGTGCAAGAATGCATTTTCCTGGACAATTCCACATGCTTACTGGAATTGTAGTAAATTCACAAATAATGGAGCCTGAGGATAATATTAACTTTATAACATCCATTCTGTGCTCTTTTAATAAATATGCAGATTTGGTTGTTGACTGAGTGAACGCATTTGGTTTTCAGGTTTTTCTTGTCTAGGAATCGCACACCCATTGATTCCTCAGTCTGTAATTCTGAAAATCCCACACATACAGAAATAAAGTTGTCTTGCTCATTATAGAATCATACACGCTTAATAGGGAAACTCTTTTCAATTTAGCTTTTGTGTACAAATACAAGTAATAATTTCAGATATACTAAATACATATTTAGAAAAAAGCTTTATGTGTGGGAGAAAAATTGCATTTTCTAATTATAGAAATGTACATAATTTAAGAGGTAATTGACCAACAAATGTCGTGTGTGAGTCTGTTTAACCCAATTACATATGTCATTTATAAAGTGGGAACATAGCTAAGACTATTTGCAGAGGCAGTAAACACAGTAATTAAGAATGGTTTCGATGTTTCCTTGCTTTCTTATCATCTTCCCTTACAGACGTCATAAGAAAATAGGAGGGGAGGACCCCAAATCCTGCAACAAAACCTAAGCATGAGGTTTCATTTTAGATTTCAGGCATAGACTTCTGAAAGAAGCCCAAAGCTGTGCCCAGAAAGATTCGACTGCATCACCAGGTCCTTAGGGAACGTGTTTCCAAGCAAAACCTAGGAGCAACAAACCAGCTGTTCACCCTTCAGCACTGCCAATTGTGTGCACAGTGCTAATGCTGCCACCTTCCCAACGAGAAAGAAACACAAAATCCTGACAAATCCAGACATTCAGAATGTCGCCGCACTTTGCCTGGTGATACAATAGCTAATAGCACCAGCCTGCCTCGATGCTGCCGGGTAGTTTGTTCATCAAAACCGAAACAATCTTAATTGGCAAACTTCCATTTTCTGGTGTGGGGCACAGAAGGAGGTTGAAAACCTACTGCCTGCCACTCAGCTTCTGCGGTAAGTGAAAAGAGCACGATGGGCAGAGACCCATTTAACTGATGGCTTTTTGAAATACTATAAAATCCGTATGATTGTTAGGATAGTCCTCAGATCTTCTATACCTGGAAGAATGCATGAATTGAATGTTCGTATTAGACCTCTCCTGTAAGTGCTGTTATCAATCTCACTTGGGCTCTCTCAAGAAATATCAATTTGCAGTGAATGGAAAAGCTCCAAGACAGATAAAAGCACAAGTGTATCAAAAAAGCCAAATTCAAGTCCAACTTGAATGTGACTTTGACTTGGATATCTGACATCACAGGTGAATGTCTTTACCACCGGGTATTCTTTCCATCTTGTTTCTCACAGAAAGCTTTAAAAAGCCTCAGTTTTGTCCCGCTGTGGTACGGAACCACTTCTGAAATCTCAGGGGAAAAAAAAAAAAAATGCTAGATGTGGAAATCCGTTCCTACACACAACTTCGTAAGATGCCAGACTGAATGCTGCATTCGCATGCACCGCAGCTCTGATTTGCTGTATTTTGCATCTTTTCCTATGCTTGGTAGCTGTGTGCACCAAGCCCTTCTCAAGGGCAACAGAGATGTAGTTATCCTGCGTCACGGGAAAGCATTTCAACACAAAGCTTGTGATGCTGCTTCACCTTTGTGCCTTTCTGAGACTACTACGAGTAAATTCTCAGGAGGTTCCCTACGCTTTTAGCTGGGTCCACAGCTCTACTATGTTTTGATTGGGTCCACATTCCTGCCTCCAGAGCAAAACTGCTTATTGTTATCTAAATGTTACCAAGATAGTTTTAACTCCCCTTATTTACAGTTATATCTTTTAGCTGAATTGTATGTATAAACCTGCACTGAAGGGTAAAAAATAATCTTCCCTAGGAATGAAACACAGATGAAATAGTAATTTAAAGAAATATAATTGGCCAAGGCGGTGAGGATGGGAGGAAACCTTCAAGCCTCGGGGGAGAAACCACTGTGCAAGGACCTAAACAATACTGTTAGCATCCATAAAATAGAGAGGGAAGTTCTGCAGGTATGTAAGAAACGTGTTCATGGAGCATGGGGTTAATCAGATGAAGAACCACCACTTTGTACTTGGCATGGCAGCAAGTGTTAACTTGATTGTAAATCCTTATTTATCTTTTCTGAGACACATGAATCCTGCCCATGCGTTACCGCTGTTTGCCAATACACATCCCTCCGAAGAAAATGCATTTTGTGCAAGTCTTTACTTAGATCTGAATACCAATACAGCCACAAGATAAAAAGTGTAAGTTTCCCTTTGGAAAAACTCTGGTAACATTTAAAGTGTAATTGCTTTTGCAAACTGACAACTAATTATCCAAAAGCAAAATGCACATTAGGCATTTAAATAATGAAATGTCAGTCCGTATAATAGAAGTGCCACTTTACTTGTTGCTTTTGGAAATTATTTTAGTCTTAAAATGAATCTATCTACATATACACAGGCATATGTGCTTTGCAATTATGCTTATTCACATATAATAAAATCTTACTAAATTATATTATTTCTACCTACAGAATGCTTATGTCCTTCAACTACCACTGCTATTTGTAAAGGTACAAAACCCCCTATTAATACAAGCTGTTTCAGGCCCCCATTTGTTTTCAAGTGCACTCTGCCTTATCTTATGGCTCATCAAGGGAAGTTTCTACCCACTGCGTTATGAATCTGTTAGTCGGACATCATTACACAGAAATGAACCATGTTAACATCAGGATTGTGGGGTCTGAAAAAATGGTCCACTATGAAGCTGCAAGAATTTCTTATCTGAAGGATATGCTCCACGTCACTAACTAATCACAACAAGATTTTGTACGGGGCAAGATTAAAGAAAAACATATTTGTTTATTATTGTTTACTACAAACATAAGTTTTTTAACAGCGGAGAAGTGACAAACAAGCGCACAGTTAAGACTGCATTCAGCAGCACCTTCCCTAGACACATTCCTAGGTCTTCACATCAGATTCTTCAACACCTCATCCACTCTGAGGCCGACTCATCCCTGCATCCCCACTCACGGATGCTCGAGGATGCTGCCCCATGGGGAGAAGCATCTTCCAGCTCCATGTCCCTCGCTCCAGCTGCTAAACATGGCCAGGGGGCCACAGAGCAGCTGCTCAAGGTTTCCCCCTCCTTGTCCCTTCAGGGCAGCAAGGCTGCTTCTTCGCCCTGTGTTTCTCTTTACTTGCTCTCTGTGATAGGACATGGCTGCGTCACAAGGCAACGTACAGGAATTAACTTCTTCCACTTTAAGTTATCAAAAAGAAAAGATATCAAACACAGCACAAACAGTGAAATTGAGAATGTGTTCCTTGGAGCGGGACACTTGCACCCCAGTACAACCGCATGTTTTAGAGGTCCTTATGGAACCTGCCACATGTGCCTAAGGATAAATACACATTTGCTGTAGATTCACACATACTGCCCGTATGCATTCAGGTACATCTGAGAGACGCAAATTAAGTTATTTGTAAACACATATGTATATTTTATACATATGTAGATACACACGTTCACCTCCACAGTGCCTGTGAGTGTACAGACACAGGTGAGTGTGCGCACACACATATAGGTACATTAGGACCGAAGTTCTCTGCAAAAATCACAGCAGCCACATTCTCACAACGATTTGTGCGGACAGCTACACTGAACTTGACACCCAGCTGTGCTGGAAATCAAATTCTGGAGCAAAGGGCCAGGATTTGGTGTGAGCAAAATAGTTTCCTCATTAATATTTATGTGGAACTGTTCAACATGAGCAAAAATGATATGGATGTGCCACTGGCACTCATGCTGTAATACCATATTTTAACAGAACAATTTGGAAGTATGAAATAAAATACACAGTATTTTAATAGATTCAGAAATGCGGCCGTGTTCCAACCACATCCATCATTTTACCTGTAAATCACTCTGTTTAAGCAGTGCCCCTACTTATGTGCAGCCCTGTGAGTGGGCATGAAAATTCATCTTCCATAAATTTGCTATAATAGGGTAGCGGTAGTTACTGTAACTGGAGTTGCCAAATTGTTTCCTCTAAATAGCTGCTGCTTGGTCCAAAATTTTCCATTTCCTGTCTCTATCCAAGAACGGTTTCTATTTAATAATTTACCATTATCTGTTCAGTAGCTTGAGTAAGTTACTTCACTCATTTTCGTTGTGATGAAAATAAAAATAATACTTTCTACATTATAAGAAAAAAGCAGAGATTTTTCTGGGCAACATTTTAACCTAAATAACCGAAAATTTAAAGAGCTCCAATTTGTCATCATGATAGTCCCTACTGAGAAACAAGCATAGCATTATGGAGGAAAAAAAAAAAAAAGGCTTCAATTTGACTAAATTATGGGCTTTGGGGAAATGGTGTGCAGAGTTTTTGTTAAACTTACTGGGTGGGCAATGTACTGCACACACGTTTGTAGCTTTACAGTACAGTGCCTAAGTCAGACAATCTAATTTAGTCACTTGTTACAAGACATCCAGGATTAGAAATCGGCAGTTTAACTCCTTTCACTCCTCCGATTCATTTCTCATTACAATACCTCTTCAGACAATTAAAACCCAAGAATTATGAACTGCTCCATGTATATGCAAATGATTGAACTTCTTTATTTGGTATATACGGCTCTAGTTTAATGAGGCCCAAATGAGACTCCGGTCTGATTAATAATTTGCAAGAAAAAGCAATTGCCCTCTAGTTGTGAAAATTGATACTATGAGTTGAGTCATGAGATGCCCTGCAGACGTAGGCACCATCTCTTCATCACCCACACCAAAATATGTGATATCCACACCGTGATATCAGCTTCATCATGACTCTCTGCCTCCCCAAGGGCCTGGGATTAATTCCAAGGGAATCCAGGTATCACAGTGAGTGTCCCAATGGTATCCTGTGCTGTGGGTACGGGTAGGTGCACATATGAGAGCTATAACCATACAATACAGTTTATACAATCATACAATAGTTTGTGTGTCACAGGTGTAGAAATGTGTCATCTTTGTGTTCGCACAGGGACAAAATTCGGAGTTGGCTTCAACTTTAATATTTCCCAATTTCTTTTGGTGCTTAAACACAGACCCTTCCTCCTCTGATGGCCAATTGCAACTGGGCAGATAAATCATGTATTTATGGTTTTGTTTCATTAATGGAAGATCCACACTTATTTCCAGAAAACACTTGCGTAAGAAAATGTAATGTTAATAAATATTAAAAATGAAAGCTTTATAAGTGTTTTGATGAGCATTTGTGCCTGTAATATGCAGCAAAGCAAATGTCTGTTACAGATAACACAAGGGAGGCAGAAGTATGACCATTTAGTTTGCAAGGCAAGGATTTTGGTAGCTGAATTTTGAGCTACTCATCAAGCTCTTTTTTTTTTTCTTGCAGTAGAATTTGAACCAGATCAAGAACGGCAGGATAAACACCCACTCTCTGCTGGTTCTGTAAAGAAGAGACAGAGCTAGCTCACACATTTGAAATATCCACGGAGCCGGTCATTATGAAGATTCTGTGCTTTGATGCCGGGTTGGTATCACTGTGATTATCAGAGTCATTTGCAGGGGAAAGGGAAGAGGAAGGAATGCTGTCTGATATTATTTCCATGTGAAAATGAGGAGATGGAGCAGACAAGCAGCAGATATTCTCACTGCACTGCTTCACCTTCCCACACACATCCCGAGGTTCAGGATATGCAGTAGTGTTATTTTGGAGATGAGTGAGCTGTGACTAGTTCATGGCAGGCTTTTTCAGTAAACCAATTTTAATTTTTAGTAATAGTAAGCAGAGTAATCATAAACAGAAAGAATCATTTTGTGATGACAGCGATGAATTTCTTGCCATTTCCTCTATTACAGAAAGAAAATGGGAAATATATCCAAATATAATTTCCTTCTGCAGATTTATCATCACTAGATTGTATTTTATTGCTGTTATATGAACACTGTATTTAGATACTTGTGCTCAGAGAAAACCTCCTCATTTTTGGCAATTTCCCTTTTTATAACTCTTGAATTCCAGCTAATTTCTGCCTCATTACTTTAATATAATTCCTCACTGATGAGAATCTTAGGGGAAGGGACACGCTTTACAACACCAGTGCCTCTTCATGAAAAGAGAATGTAAAAATAAGTATGAAAGCAATTGAGTCTAGCAGAAAAAGGACGGGCATTAGAGCCTCAGCCCAGATCTATTTATTTAAAAATAATTTTCTCCCTTATGCCACCGAGGGACTAAAAGAAATTAAAAAGCAACTTCATATATCAGGAAAAAATGTTAATAAGGGAATAACATATTACAATATCGATTTTGATTTCACAGAACCACCAGCTCCTCCTAGGGATAGAAGACCAAGGCCTAGGATATATGTCAAAACTGATTAAAGAGACTCAGAAGATTAGCCAGCTAACCATAGTACTAGCTTCAGAATTGAGAAAACATTTTTAAGTGGCATCACCACCCCAAAGTCAACCAAAGGTAGAAAAATTAGCATATCTGCAGCCTAATAGACAAACAGAAATCATTTTTGAACACCACAGTCCTCCCTCATTCACAATACACAATGAATCCTCTCCTATTTATATCGCTAACGCCATTCCATATCGAGCATCCCTGGCACGAGAAGTCATTTCGAAAGAACCAACAAACATCCAGCTATCAGTTTCTTAAAAGACCACGTGCTTCATGCTTTTCTATTCACAAGGAGCAGTCAGATCCACCTTTCAGTGGCTTAACAAGCACCAAGATCATCTCTCCTGGTCCAGGAGCTGCTCAGAGCTGCTTTCAGTGCAGGTTGAACTCCTGCGTCCTCCCCAGCACCTGCCTTGCAAAATCATCTCAGCTGGAAGTCAGTCACCGCTACTTAAATTTTTATCTCTGCCTTTAAGTAATGGATTTTGTGGAAGGCTTTGCAGTAATTCCCAAAAGTGATTTTGTATTTTACCTGGCAACACATGGGAAATTCACCGTCTCTAACTTCTCAGTTAGTCAAGGAATGCCAGGGGTCATCTAATAACGGCGTGGTCAACTGCTTCAGCACTACCAGCCTGCAACTAACACTTACGGTGCTTCTTAGGACATGAACGGAATAGAAGTGCTGTTGTGGCTAAAGACTTTTACGGACCAGGGAAAAGAGGAGGGAGTAGGAAGGCAAGGGATCACGAGTTTCACGTTACCTTTGTGCTACCTTGAGAGAATCGTTCTCACATCAATGCAGCACTAAGGACTCAATGCTGGATGAGTCCCAGCAAAGAGAAGAAAAGCAGTGGGATCTTAGAGCAGGTCTGCTCACCCAACACTGGGAAACACAAACCCCAGCAGATAAATTCTCCTGATTATAGACAAAAGGAAATGCAGTTATAGCAAGTTGCACTGCCTGTTCAAACATTCTGCTCACATGCAGTGTACCTGTGGGGTTTTTGGCCCAGCTAGCAAACGTTGTCCTTGGAAGTCTGTGAGAACACGCAGATCCCCTAGTGAGCATGTTCCTAAGATACCTGCCACAAATAAACCACTCCAGGTCTCATGACAGAGTACAATTGCTGAACTTCCACTAATAGAACGCGTTCCGCGGGCTCTGGGAGCTGTGTGTCCCATAGTTTAACTGCTCATCTCAGAGCTATGAGAAGAGAAAAAAGAGGAGCCAGAGAGATAAGCAATCAAGCCTCTAGTTCACTACCACAAACTGTAACACTATATATTAAAAGTGGCCAGTAGCTGAGCTGACACCAACAGCCTATGGAAAACAGATCTTTAATTTGTACATCCTCCTAAACCATTTTCAGCACAGACACTGATCCATGGATATAGGGAACAGTAGTGGTGGGTCTTCCTCTTGGAAATGCTAAAATAAAGCTGCTGAGGTTTCCTGATACAGGCCATTTTGTTTCTTGTATATAACACTCTCATAAAACTAAATGCTGCCGCAGGAATAGACAGTATGCCAAGCAGACTGTGCTGATCTGAAATGTATCCAAAACATCTAAACCTCTTGAGTCTTTAAGTTCTGGCTGGAAATTCCATGGCCATAAACTTTCCAGCACTGGCACTCTGGGATCTGGAAAGTCATCTTTACTCCTGGTCTTGTTAGTTCCTTGATTTATCCTCACTTCTTTGTGCAGCCCCAAGTAAGCCAGATTCTACTCCATTACACTTCTAACTAGAGAATATTTCCTCACTCAGCTGCATGATGTTCTATCACAGTGAAATAAAAAAAGAAATAAAAAAAGGCCACAGAGGTGCAGCTCTGAAGATTTTTTTTTTCAGGACCTAAGTTTGCTTTTTTTAAAAAATCACTTTTATATTTTTCTAGGAACATACTTTTGTTATTTGTATTTGAACTGGAAAGTGCTATCAGTTACATGCCCATCTTTGATAACTCTCACCACAAACAAATAACACACCAGATTAAGACCCGAAGGAAAAATACATCCACGGAAGCACGTTCCACCTGTGAACCTGTTCTAACACTGCTGCAACAGGGGGCAGAATTTTCCAAACAAAACATGACTAGAACAGAGCTAATCTTTCACACTGAAATAAACCTCCATCAGTAAGCCTGCAAAACTTTAATAGTATTGTAATAAAGGAAGCTCATTCTGATAGAGAAGGAATCCTGTGTTCATATGTTAAAAGTCTTGGACTGGCTCCTCAATATTTGCCATTTAGAATTCACCCCTAATTTTCTTGCCCAGCAGAGGAGTCGTAAGCTTGATTAAGAATGGACATGCTGCTAAGTTTCTAAAAGATGCTGAGGAACAGCCCCAAGTTCATTTATGAGTTCAGTTCTTCCCTCAGAAGGATAATATCCATTTCCTCTGTCCTTATCTACCTTTTTCCCATTATTATTTCAATTTGGAGATCAATTACAACAGCAGGTATCTCAAGAGTACAGACATTCACAGACATAGCAGCCTAAGACCTGGCAGTCACAGGAGAATCAACCTTTTTTACTGAATCCAGAAAGCATGAATGTCTGCCTTGGGCTTAAAGAAGGAAGAGGTTTTTTGAGGTGTAAGAAGGAGGAATTTTTTTTAAAGTTCACAACTACAGAAAAGATAAGCATCCTCCTTTAAAAGCTACCAAGATGATCTCACACACACAGCAGAAGTACAGTATTTAGTTGATTGATTATTTCTTTGTGATCAGTTCCTTACACCAGACCAGTGCGTCACCTCCCAGGGGGTACCCAGGGAACCCAAGGGTTTGGTAAATCTCCATTGCTTGGGTTTAGTGGCACAGAAACTGCAGTTACATGTGTCAAAAGAATCCTGGAGACAGATGTCAGTTTGAAGTTGTACAAGAACAGCTTCACTACTGTGTGAATATTGCATGAGCATCAGTTCATTGAGGCATGTTATTATTACCAACACTTCTTAGCAGGGAAGTCCCAAATTCCCACATTTGTCTTTTCCTTATTTGAAGCCTCCAGAGCGAAGGTGAGGCGTTATCAGAAGCTGTTATGATATGGGAATCACTAATCTATCAAATCTTTGTAATCTCAACACTGTTACATATTAAAAGATAAGCATACATAATAGCTTTTTGAACAGTAGCAATATATAAGGAGAAAGTATGATCTGGTAAACTGAAAAAAAACATTTAACTTCTCCCGTATATCGTTAAATAGATAAGTTAATCATCAATCCCCGATAACGACTCATTCATTTATTTTGCCAGCAGGGCTGATGTCCCGCTTCTTAGTGCATTATCAATAAGAGCCCTAGTTAAATGGAAAACAACCATTCCTCCCACATGTTTATGCCAGGTTAAGAACGAACGGAGCTCTCACATTGAAACAAGACATTCTTCTGAAATTTCATACAGTGTTTTTTACAGTAACAATTTTGAACGCCGTGGTAGGAAGTTGATTTGATCTGCTCTTAATCAGCCTTGCAAAGCTGCAGTAATTTAGCATCACTGACATTTAACTCTTACTTGTTTATTATTTTAATAAAATCTTGGAACTTGAGCCTCTTACCTCAGGGCAAAGGCACTTTCACTGAGGAATTTCAGAAATGAGGCTCAGTTTCTGAAGTCAACGCTTTGTCCATAACAATGCAAACAGATCAATTTTTATGAAAACTACAGGACCAGAGGGTGAAAAATCACCTTGATCAGATGTCCATTCCAAATTCCTATTTATTACTGAAGGCTGATGGATGGGTTTTACACTATTTTTATTTTTTTTTTAAACTGTAAAATTTCACCCTTCAAAGCTCCTTGTGGAGCCTGTCTTGCTATGACAGGAGAAGGAACAGCCTGACAGTGCAGGATCCCAGTTACGCGTTCTCTCACAGCTTACATGGTGCTGCTGCGGTCCCCTCATTCACAACTCACTCTCAGCTATTTATCTACAGCCAAATTAGTGACCTAGAGCAGAAAGGAGGTGACAGTAGCACTTGGGAGCACATGTGAGCTGAACATCATGCTACAGAAAAAAATAAATCAAACCAAACCAATCATCACATGTGTACCATAGGAACATATATGTGAGAATCAACACACGTGAGCATCCAGTTTCCATTCAAAGCTTGCCTGTCAATCAACTCCTCTTGAGTTGTATCAATTTGAGATATTTCGTCCTTTTAGAAGATTAGAAAGATATTTAACAACACTGTGACGGTTTTGATCTGCATCTCCTCACAGCTTAGCAGAAAGAAAAATGTTCATTTTGAAAACTTACCTGCACAGCAGGTGCTTCAGAAGTGCAGATTTAACTGTTGGATCTCCTCCCAGTCCCTTTAGATTGTTTGGAGTGTCATGTTCAGATGAGACAAGGCCTCCCTAGAGAATAAAACAGCAACTGTAAGGGAAAAAAATCATGTATCACCACTAGTTATGTTTATATATATACATATATATTTTTTTTTAATTGTCAGCTAAGGCAATGAAAAATATGCTGGAGTACCATGTGTTCCTTCAAACATATGAACTCTTAGATGTTTACACAGCATTCTTCTCCAAACAAATTATAAGCAATAGATGAACCTTTACCTAAAATACTGGGCCAAATTCTCTGATAAATGTATATTTAAGCAGTCCACTGCATGCTGCAGGGGCCCAGTCTGGTGGCATCAACCAGTATTGCCCCAGGGCTCTGCTACACAGCTGGTAGAAACTCTCCTCACCTCTTTAAAAAGCTCAACATGTTATTTTGGGGCAGAGAAGGCAAAATGCATATATTGCTTATTAAGTTCCCCAATAAGTCCAGCTCAGCTAGTCTAGTTCCTCAGCAAAGTCTCCTGATTGCACGCAAGCTGAGATCCATAATTAGGCAGCCACCCACCTACATTTCGATTCCACCATCTCCATGTAGTAGTTC
This sequence comes from Pampusana beccarii, assembly GCA_013399365.1. Lineage (NCBI taxonomy): Eukaryota > Metazoa > Chordata > Aves > Columbiformes > Columbidae > Pampusana > Pampusana beccarii. The sequence continues at coordinate 389,898 of VWYH01004503.1, read as the reverse complement.
CGTACATTTTCTTTACCACCTTAGAAACGTATAATGTGATTATTAGATGGTACCAGGAAGAAAGAAAAAAATGCCCCCATAAATCAGAATGTGCATTCCTGTGCCCCTCCAAATCACAAAATCATAGAATCATTTCAGCTGGAAGAGACTTGAAGAAACTTGTTCACCCGAGCAGCTCAATCTTAGAGCACTTGCACGTGTAAACGCCTGTGACATAAAATAACAACATGCAATATTTTACTTATACACTGATAGTTAAAATGTTGTTAAACTTGTATTCTACCTGACTTGCTTACAGAGCAATACCAGAAAAGAAAGTTCATTTTGTCTACACATACAAATGCATGTGGTGAAAGATGTGGTGGAGCACTTTGGTCACAACAAAAAAGTTCAAAGTACCATTTTTAGTTGTAGCTAGAAAGACCTCACATTAGATTTTGTATTGTGGTTGTTGTTTTTTGCGTCTGTGTGTTTTTGTGTATTTTTTTAAAGTTTAAAATCAACACGCAAAGTTCAGTCATTTGAGAAAATCATCTTAGAGTAATTGCCACACCAACACTATTTAGTATGCTCCTGTGCCTTTCTTGCCAATTGAAACATACATCAAGTAATTACATGCAATTAAACGTATTCTTTCCAATGCTCTTGCCTTTTTTCATTTCACTACAATTACTGCAAATTTCCTTTTACTAATCAACTTGCACTTTTCAAACAATTTTGCATGCATCTTGTGCATCAAAAGGGACAACACCAAATTCTGCTGCTCTTGCAGAAGAGTCATCTCTGTCATTGCTCTGCATCATCATCGAAGCAGCCACAAAGCCATTTTCATACCAGTCTTTCAACTGCTCTGTTGATTCTAAACATAACTTGGGCTGGGGCCTTTCAAAGAGGAGGAACTTTGTAGTCTGCCCTGATGGGGAGGGCACACCCCAAATTTACCCTGTGCCTCATCAAGGGTCTCATAATAGGATCTACACAGCAGAAAGAATCAAATAGGAAAGCCACAGTTTTCACTTAAGAAGCTTTTTCCTTTACTGCATGTTGGCATTTACGTGAATCACTAGCTACAAAAAGAAAGTTCATAAGCTGCAGTGTTGTAACACAAATAGTTTTTTCACTTGAGATAGGCACATAAGATGAGAAAAATACACTGCATTCTCCAAAGGAATGCATTCTATCGCTACTACATTGAATTATTTAGCTTTTAGGCTCTTTGAGGCAAGGACTGTGTTTTGATATGTTCTGTGGTATCACCTGAGTAGGTCTTAAGAGCTAGGATACATAGGTAATGCCACAATGTAAATAATAAATACATGTAAGTCAACGTTGATAAACATAAAGGACAGGATTTCTGTCCTTTATCAGATCATAATCGTTGCTATATTCATAATCCCAAAGATTTTAGGAACACAAATCCTTTCCAGCCGCCATTAAATAACACATTATTGACTCATCTGTATACCAAAGACAGCAGAAATGTGCTACAGCCTCAGCTAGAGTAGTTATAACAACTCCCATTTCTAATTTTCAGAGGTCACCTGCCCAATTACTGCTAAATAAAACAGAATAGCAGCTGTAACATCAACCAACATACACACAGAGACCAACAGAACTGTTAACAAACCTTTGCTTTATGCCTTCTTTCAGAGAATATAGCATTTGCCTGTATTTGAAGTTAAAATCAAGGTAGAGGTGAAAGTTTACAGCTTCAGTGTAAACGACTGGACGCAACAGGCTGAAACACTAGGAAGACAGTAGGTGTAACCTTCAGTACCCTATTTTCTATTTCACTGTTGATTTTGGTCTGTTTAGATTTGGGACAGAATAGGGCTGAAAAAGAAGTTTGGAAAAGGTAAAGCTTTTGTCCTGAACACAGTTGACAAATTAGGAAAAGGCCTGGTGTTAACACACTGTATTTTTTTTCCTCTGCATATTAAACCGTGTATTTTAGTCCAAGTATCGGTTCCTTGTCCAAAGATAAAATCCCAGACAGTGTTACAGACAGTGAAGCTAAAATTTAAACAATAAAACAGATGGATCCTGAAAATTCAGCAGTTAGTCAGACAGTTGGAGTCAAGAGGTTCCAATATCTTACTTTCCATTTTAACCTAAAGAATGATACCCTTGTGATATTTAAGATGAAAATTAAGGTCGGGATGACAATTAGAATTTGAAAACATAAAATATCAGAAGTCCTCTACCTGACTCAAAACTGCTTAGTCCACAAAGTTATGAAGAGGGCAATGCCAGCAGTAACCAATTGCTAATGTTATTGTTTACTGTAGGAATCAGTCTCATGGGTATAATTATGTTATAGGGACCTAATTGATCAAGAATCAAGTTCATGTTTGGGTTTTTCAAAATACACATCTTTAGGGATTATAAATAATGTTTGACTTGTTCCTTTTCCTCAGAGAACTTCCTTGAGTTATAATTATGGTCAGGGTTAAGGTTTGGAAAACCGATCAGATCTTAAAAGCAAAATTTGGTTACCTTACACGTGCATACACAGGTTAGGAAGAAGAATGACTTGGACATTGCCTAGTGCCCTATCTCGTATTTTATTTTGGGATTGGCACCAAGCTGCAGCTGTGGTTTCTGTTGAGGCTGGGATTGGAGCTGCAGCTCCATGACCAAAACCTCGGCTCTTTAACTCAGAAAAATCCTTTCACTCAGAAAGGGTTTAATTCAGAACAATTGCTCTCACCTTGTATTTCGCTTCAAAATATATGCTTCTATTTTGCATCTGAAAAAGTCATCTGTAACACTAATGGGCATAGGAAAATGTATTATTTTTTCCCCACAAACCTATGATACTGTTAAACAGCTTTACGAGGAAAAGTTTCATTTGCCTTTCAGACATCAGGCATTGGCCAGTGTTCAAGGAAGCACATCCATCCAGATGAACAACTGGCTTGTTTCAGTACCGAGCAGCCAAATCCATCCCTGGAGTAGCACCAATTAATATCTGTAAGGGATATACGGCAGACATAAATCCAGGGCATTGGAAGAGGCAAAAGTGATGTATCTTAAATAGTCTGGCAGGACATACCAGTAGATTATGTTCTACAGAACGCAGGAATATGTAAATCGGAGATATACAGGTTTTACTTTTAACTACATAAAAAAAGCAATTGTGTCAGACACAGGTCTATTAAGTGTAAATCTCAAAACAAAATTGCCAAAGTACTCACATCCAGTGACTTTCCTCGCCTCATTTCAGACAGCATATGGATGGATACATGCCACAATTATCTTAATATGTGATTTAGGAAAAAAGCAATGAGCCTGTCTGTCTTGTTTCAGAAGTATATTTTAGACCACTCATCCACCATCAATATCTGTGCAGAAGCAAATAGTGAAGACTGAATCTCTGCCACTAAAGGCTGGATTTTTTCCTCAGCCTTGTGATGGCTCATGGTTGCCCCTTGGACAATGAAAATCACTGGGAAATCCATGTTTCAGAGCTCACTGACTCCCATGTGGTGGAAAATGATCATATTTGGAAAAGAAAATTGCAGTGAAGGAACATGTCATGAAAAGGAAAATGTAATTGCCACGGAACTTGCAACAAGGAACTGTTCCAGCCACTGTAACTTAAAACATGCCTGAAATTGTGCTAAATTACCATCTGGATTTACTCTCTGGTTGACTTATCCCGAGAAGGATTATTAAATTTTTCTGGAGTTACTCAGTCACAACCTCAATGGCATAAACCATGTTTTCATACTAATTGAGGAAAACAGTGAGAAAAATAGTGCTTCCTGTCTCTTGCAATGGTGGAAATTCATTTCAAAAACTGGAGACTGAAAATACATGCCCCGAAGCCCACAGAATTTGTACTGTACTTCAAAAACTGTGAAGCAGTGAGGTACAGAGAATTTCTGCATCACTCGACAATCACCCACAATATCTTGGAGTCACAGGGATGGGACTTTCAGTTATGTTTGCTGTCTGGAAAATATCAATAAAAAAGAGAGCTTAGGTAAATATCATTCAGAAGCCAGCTGGCGCTAAGTAGGACACCCATATACACCCCTAGGATTTCAATGCAAACTCTGACCCTGTCTCCAGCACAAAGGCATCTGCTTGATCGATATGAAAGCCCATATATGAGATTCTCAGGCACCAAAATGATAAAGCTTTGATAGTGACAAGTGGCATATTATACCTGCTTCAATTTCATTATTGCTGACTACTGGATCAGAAAATATAATCCATGAACGTACCTGCATTACTGAAGTACCAAAAAAATGAGGAATAATAGATATATTTTGCTATAAAATGATATAAAACACGTGACATACCGATCTTTTAAACATATGCCTCATTTTTGGGTTTTATAAAGAATTTCTAAATTGATGATGTTGAATAAAGGCAGCGTATCACGGTGTCCTGGCCCAACGGATGGGATGAGGGATGAGTTAACTCTGAACACGACACGCGCCCTGACTCAACAGATGAGACCAGGTGTGAGTTAACTCTGGGTTAATTCTGTGCGGTTATGTGAAGTGAATGACAGACAATCACTCCAGGGGTCCAATTCAGTTATGAGTTTTACTAAAAGTACGTGTTGGAATACTAGTTACAGCAAATAGTGGCTTGGCAAAAGTATTTTATGGTATCACAGAACTTATCAACACATTAACAGCAAAAGTCCTTCTACGAGCGATGTATCGGCAACCACTAGTAGCTATGATATAAAATTTGACAGGAATCCAACAGCAGAGCTTAACATGATGTTACTCATATATGTTCAAAAAGGAAAAGAGAGAAAGAGAGTGGTAGAGAGGGAAGGAAAACTAAGGTATAAGAGACAGAGAGAGTAAGATATCACCACTCCATAGGTTATCGATCCAGGGATGTCCAGTGAAGGGAGGGTTGACACGCTGAAGACTTCGGTTACGCTGCACAGCACATACACACCACTTACATGCCACATACACGCCACATACACACCACATACACGCCACATACACGCCACATACACGCCACACCTGATGCCAAGCAGGGGGCTCATTTTATTACCCAGTTCATTCACACGTGGGCAGTTCATCTCCTCCCTCCGCTCGCTCTTCATGCTAATTAGGGAGACTCTTCTGGAAATGGGTCTGGGGTCTGCAAACTAGGGGAAAGTTCACAGTGCCGACCAGAGGAGAGCTGTTTTGCCCATCAGGGGTAGCTGTTGGTTCATGGTTTTCTTCAGGTAGCTGGCTGTCCAGCAGATCAAATAATCTCATTCCAACTAGGCCATGAGGCCTTCACAGCGATTTACAGGCTGCTTGACGCCATAACCATCTACCTCTTCTGCCGCCAAACACAACACCTTGGGAAAGATAAGGGAAATGGCTGTCTGCACAACCACCGGCCTTGTCCTTCCAAAGCAACAAAAACCAGCCGTTTAAAGCATAACAAGGTCTTTTGTTCTGCTAATGATGGGGGGGGAAGCGCTTCAAGGTTCTCACACATCAGTAAGCAAGGACCCAAACTTGCAAGTGAAAATAAAAATGTGCATGCTAGTCCTGGAGACCTCAGAGCTTATTTCCTTCCAAAACAGAAATAGTTATAAGAAATGAGACTACTTAGTTAAACTTCTGCTGAGAATGTGTGTTGATTAATGATTCCTAAAACGTGTTTGCAAATATTATACTGAGAGTTAAGATGCAAACTGTAGCATTTGAGAAGAAAGCAGAATCATTCCAAAGCTCAGAGACTCTCTGACCCTTTCTCTTTCATCTCAATTTGGCAGGAAAAACGTTGGCTTATTTTCGATTTGATTGTTAAGCTGGGGTCATGCCCACTAAGTCCAAATAACCACTTATCTGTGATCAAATCACAGTGGAATCAACACTAGCAGGTGGAAAACACAAGTAGAGAGTTTTCATTATTTGCAATTTAACAATAGTTACGTAATAGAAAGAGGAGAGGCCAGAGAAAAATAAATCTAGTGATTTTTACTTACCTCTTACAATCGCAACCAGACCAATTGAGTGAAGTGAATGTTTAAATAAAGGACCATAACACACATTATATCTCTCAGATTTCACAATTCTGAAATAAGAGAGGGTTCTTTGATCGGATGTCTGAAATCCACTCTTCTTTGTAGACAGGATGCAGAAATGAGGTTTAAGTGGAACTCCATGTTCACCCTCTGCAGAGGAGAGGGTTTTATCAAAGACAAGCATCTCTTAAACAGATGTCCAGAACACTGCTGTGGATGATTTTTTTTTTTTTGCATAATACTATTCTTTTTGTATACTATATGCATATTATGTCATAATTGGTAGCTACTCCATAACTAATATAAGTAAGTCCACAATTATAAGGTTGCATCAATGCAGTACCAGAAACTCAAACCAAGGTGGGGGAAAAAAAGCACCACAGACCATTATAAAGCAAAAGGATGACTTTCGAAATCTTTTGCTTTCAAAAAAACTGTTGTTTTGAGATTTATTTTTGATCTTCAGAGAAGACAACTTTTCAGTCATGACCTTTGGATGCCTACAAGAAGCTGCACTGTTCTACTCCTGGTTAGAATCTCATACCTAATGTTGCTTCGTTTACGCTAGTAAATAAAATGGACAAGAACCTCTCTGGCATAGTATGTCTCATGTCTGTATAGTCAATTTTTCTTACCTTCCAAAACAGAAGGTTTGCAGCCAAAATACCTGTTGTAGGTAGTCCCTAACTCATGTTCATCCTCAGACTGAGTCTGGTAATTGTCTGGGAGATTCGTCGTTGTCACAAGACAAGACCATGCCAAAAACTGTGTGTATAATTTAGCAACTGTGGAAAACAGTCCAAAACCGTCCCTTGGCACTATTTTGTTTGTCACTAAGAAGCAACTGATGAGTTAAAGTGCATAAAAGCACAGTAAAACAAAACAAACAACAACAAAGGAACACATACCATTTTCTTAATCTTTCTTGAGAAAAGTATATTACTAAATATTGTGGTCAACAGGTCTGTGAAACTTTCACTGAACTGCTGGGTAGTGCCTGAAGGGATCAGAAATCATATTATCTTATTTTGAACTGAACTAGCTTGACATAATTTCAATTATTTGACAAAAAATAATCTGCTCTGAAAACATAAAGAAAACAATCCCATTCAGTTATCCTGCCTTTTATAGAGAACAGTATCTAATTTCTTCCCTTGCTGTATTATTCTGATATTCAGTTTTGTCTTTTCCCCTGTTAATATGCCTCTCTCTGACCTGTTAGCAACGGATACTGTGAAATCTGGTTCTCCTTTAATTGATTTCTATCACAACTTTGTTACACATATCTGACAAACTTTCCACAATGCCAAGCATACTGTGTTATAAATTTCCAGCTGAGAAACACAAAATATGTTTATAGAGTGCCAGCATCTTCCTCAAGTTATAAATATAAAATACGTTAAGACATTCCTAAGCAACCATTTTGTCACTTACATGACAACAGCAGCAGAAATACACTCCCGGTGAGATTTCGCAAGATCTAGAAAATTCTGCATGTTCAGTGAGGCCGTTGCACATCATACAGAGTAGGAGCTGAGCACAAGGCACCTCTGGGAAGCCATTCGCTCACACACTCTCAGCTGCTTTGTTCAAAAATTATTCTTAGACGTGCCTGAAGAATTCTGGCCCATTGAGCTGATACGTGTTGAACATCTAAACCAATAACGTTCTTATGCCTTCACACTGAGCAAATCTTTTAAATACCTTTTGTCTGAAACTCCTCTTAGTTGGACCAGTTGCTGTCCCACAATTTCACTGGACATCTCCGACATTTACACTGGGATTTATCTGGCTCTACAGATTAAATTTTCTTATATATACAATGAAATGTAGACCAGTAAAGGTTGCTGAGAACTTTAACCTGGAATACTTCAAAATATAATTCATTATCTTACTGACAAAGTCTTATCTATTCTTATAGATCATAATCATTGCTATGGAACCAAGTGCTAAATTGGAGGAGCATCTTTAATGCAGAGAACAGTCTGGCTACAAAGTGCAAACCTGCTGCAGAATCATTAAAACAAACCAATTTATGCTCTTCTAATTGGAGTCCAACCCTGCTGCTTCCTCCATTCCTTATTCCCTACAGTAGCTGGGACTCGGATCAATTGACTCCTCCAAACCCAGGTGGACTTTATCAAATCGCTTATGACAATCTGTCAGGCACTTTTAATCATATTAGTGATTTCCCATCATATAACATCAGTAATTATATTATTAGACTTGGGTGTTTTTTTTTCCCGATCTGACAAAATTATCTCTGCATATTAATAACTTTTCTATCATGAGACTTCAATGAAGCAGAATATCAATGAGATGTGATGGGGTGGAAAACTGTTAGTGATGTTAAAGACGTTCACCTTCGAGAAGAGACATGTCATTCTGCACTATTAGAAAAGGTTTCCTTACAATGGGCAAAGGTCTCTCTCTCCTTTTTCTTCTTTCATCTGCGTCCATGTGGGACAACTGTAAAACTTTATTTACGATTCATATGGAGAATGATTAAATAGCTTTCATTCTCTGTATGCTGAACAGCACTGCAAATCACAAAGGCATTCGCTTGGTAAGAAGAAATTACAGTGATATTGTCTCATCCTCAGCATCATTTGTTACTTTAAAAAACATAAGAAAGTATGTCAAATTGTGGCAGAGACTGTAGTTTTATCTAAAATAAACTTATTAAAGAAGACAGATTTTTTATTAACAAGTCAGAAACCAAATGATTAAACAGTTTTCTCTCTGTCTGAATACCAACTAGAAATCAATGTACATTATACTGCAGTGGCCGCTGAGATTGCACAAGACCCAAGGACGGCACAGAGACACTGATTTACTGAAAATATTTCACCAGGGCAACAGCGGTAAGATGAAGTCTGGTTTGCCCACAGAATACATTCCCTTGCTCTTTTCAATAGGAATTTAGAAAACTCACTTGCATAAACTGTAGAAAGGTGGTATTCTTGTTACAATTCCATAACTGTTGAGCTAAAAATAATTGTTCCTACATGCTAAGCAGGTTCTCTAGAAAGCCTTTTGGAACATTATGTATTGCTGTGCAATGGCAGACAATGTTAATAATGGGGTTTTTTGCTGGTTGTGACAATTACAGCCACAGAAAACATAACTGCAGAACACCATCTTTCTGTAACTTCCTTGCAACACTCAAGAGAAAACATCAGAAGAAGTCTGTGTGCACCCAGTGATTCCCCCATAGTGATTCACAACATCAGCTTCATGTAGATCTTCATGGATCAAGTGTACAGAGAATCTGGATCTACCCATTGAAATGACTAAAAGATTATTTCCACGTAATGTTAGTATTGAAGGACTTATAAAGTAGCACACATGACAGCTTAAGCACGTCAATAAAGCATGCAGGTTTTTTGGTTTCATATAACTGTTGCAAAGATACCAAACTGCACACAGAAATTAATTTTCTTAAAACAAAAATGTAAGATTTTTACATAGTTTCCTAAGTTATCCTTGGTCTAGTCTTTCACTTGCTGGATTTAACCTGGCAGAACTGAAATAAACAGAAGAACGCGGGGCACAGTGCTTGAAATTTAAAAAGTAAACAGCGGTGATATGTCACAGCAATAAAAATATTCTGGATGATAAATACTAATCACCATGAAAAACATAACACAAAAATTTCAATGAATTATTAGACATCATATGCATGATATTACTTCAATGTTAGTGATATAATTGGAAATTATTTAAGCATTATTTTTTAGCATGCTACCTGACCAACATCAGACAATATCACAGAGAGAAACCCGTGCTTTTCTGAGTGGTGTGGGGAAAAGATTCTGTGCATCCTCCAGGTAATATGTGCTCCACTACGCAGAACTCGTTTTTGTGACCCTAAAGAGTAAATCTGGAGAAGCCCTGGAGAAAATAATTGTACTGTATGTGACAAACAGTAGGAAATATTACAGCTGTAGACAGACATAAAGACAATTCCATCTTGATTTATAGTATGTAAAATTATATTGGTTGCAATAGAGAATACTTAAAATCAGTCAATGAGGTTTATAGGTGATGCAAAGCAGAACAAATGCTTGCTAGGTCTAAGTGATAGATTTTATTGAGGTAGAAATGCAAATCCAGAGAGTGCGCAAACACTCAAGAAAATGCATTTAAGCTGCAATTATTTACAGTGCTCAAAGATAAAAAGTTTACTAGCATGTCCCTCACTCTTTCTTAACTCTTCTAAAACAGCATTTTCGCCATCTGAAGTTGGTATTGTGACAACCTTGAAGCGCTTCCCCCCATCATTAGCAGACCAAAGGACCTTGTTATGCTTTAAGCGACTGGGTTCTGCTGCTTTGGAAGGACAAGGCAGGTGGTTGTGCAGCCATCCCCTGTCAGAGAACTCTCTTTGCAGCTACAGTATAAAAGTAACTGCTTAGACCAAATGCTTGCACTACCTAGAACATCATTTTAGTGCTTATAAGTATTAATATACACGTGTAAGAATATAGTTAACAGACATAAGATAAAATATTTTTTGAGACACACAGGAATTGGCTTTATATCGTAATAATTGTTAAACTCTACACATACCAGGTAAAATAAAAATCCCCTAAAAACTTCGGCAGAGAAGAACAAACGAAGTAAAAATTCCAACTGAAAAAAGACAAGACACGTAGAATGTGCACAGGAAAATGAGACCAAATAAAACACTTATCAGGCACACAATGCAAGGCAGATGTGTGCAACAAGCTTACACAATGAAGCTGGTGTTACTCAGGATACCTAGAATCCATAGTAGGAAAATACTGAAATAAAATTTAAGTGGGAGCTGTGAGATTTCAGAATTTGGAGGAAGTATTAAGAGTGCACGTGCCTGCCTTGCGAACTCTGTGTAGTGATGGGAGAAAATTGAGACAGGCAAGTAACATTTTTTTAAAGTTAAAATAATTTCTTTTAGAGCCTGCCACATTCCAGTCTTCTGTCTCAAGGATATCTACAGCTAAGAGGACTGAGTTATACAGGGGAACGAAGAGAAATTAGTGTACAAAACATGGCTAAGTGGTGACTGAAAGACATGAGAAAATGTGATAAGAATGGATTAGAGCTGCCCACCGATCTATAAAATCCTGAACCAGTACAGAAAAAAGAGCAGTTTACAACTGAACAAAAAACAAAGTGCAAAACGAGATCTACTACACTAAAATATAAGTCACTTAACTGGGCAACCAGCAATTCAACCTGATTCTCTTTCCACACGTTCTGCAATTTGAATAATGAAAAAACTTGAGCTTTCTCTGATCCAACAGCCTTCAAGGGCCAAATGTAGAAGAGAAAACAGAGATGATACTGGGAAAATTACATGTGTATTTAGTGTCTACAGCAAAGAATAATAAAGAAAAATGTCAACACAAAAAGAGAAGGTAATTTAGTTTCCAGTTCTTTTTGTGCTTTTCTCTTCCTGTCTTGTAAGTAGTTTAATTTTAAGATCCAAACATACTCATAGTACAGTTTGAAAAACAGCTTCTCTGAGCTGAACCCAGAATTCCCCAGGTAACAACTCATTGCAATTTGTATGGCACAATTCCATCCCCAAAATAATGCTAAAAGGCTTTGAACAATCATTCGGCATTCACTGTGGATTCCTCACAAAGACCTAAAAAGCCCCTTTTCTGGTACCCAAAAAAGGGAAAAATGTTGAGTCAACTAGAGCAAGCAAGTCAATTATCATAGTTATCTAAGCTGGAAGGTAAAACTTGTTGGAAATCCTTTTTTCTACATGCTTCAGGGACTTAATGAAAATCACCAAAAGTCCTTTTGTGTTTACAGCATTTGGCAAGCAACAGAGAAAAAAAGACAGATATTGTCCTGCCCACCACCCACTAGGACCATGTTATCCTCGCTCTTAACATCCTCCATCCATTTGAAATGACAACTTAGAGGTGACAACTCAAGTGTCATCTTTCTGGTGCCATTTGTTCAGTATGCGATGAAAGTGATTCTGAAACTTTTAAGAACTTTTAAGCTGTTGTCAGGAGCCTCCATATCAGTGGGAGGCTTAAAAGTGAAGAATGAATGCTAAAATACTGCGTTAGCAATGTGCCAAGGAAAGATGTCACACCGTACTGCCATCTAATGAAGACATCCAGCAGATAAGTGGAAGGATGGTTTCATCAAGAGCTACTGCTCTTGTGCAGCTGTTTCTTTCTGCTCCGTACCTCCTGAAACAATATGCTTAATAATCTTAACAGACTCTTTGATGAGCAAGGATCAGCTACAAACGATATATTAATTTTCTCAATAAGAAGCTTCAAATTAAATAAATAGCTGTTGCTGCTGTTTGAATATCCATGTAGGGAGCAAAGTTTTTTAAAGACATCACAGAATCAGAGAAAAGTGGAGGTTGGAACAGATCCTCAGAGATCATCTGGTCCCCTCTGCCTGCCCAAGCAAGGCCACCTACAGCTGGTTGCCCAGGACCATGTCCAGATGGCTTCTGAATATCACCAAGACTGGAGACTCCACGACCTCCCTGGGCAGCCTGTTCCAGTGCTCAGTCACCCCCACAGTAAAAAAGTGTTTCCTGGTGTTCAGATGGAACCCTCCTGTGTTTCAGTTTGGAAAGGATCATCCATCAGGACAAAGTCACTTCAGCCAGTTCTCAAAAGACAGTAGGCGTATATTTTTCCCAATAGTAGTAAAATATTCAGCTAATAAGAAACTGAACAGCCAGAGGAGGTTGTGCCATCTTTGATTACAATCAGTTTCGTGGCTCTTTCCTCATACAACGTCACTCTGCCTTCCTCCCTCTGCTTCATTTTCTTTGGTAGAAATTGTGTTTTGTTTCTGTCCACTCTTCCAGGATTTCAGATCGGCTGAAATTAAAGAGGGACAACCATGTGCGCTTGAATGACTAAACAAACATCAGCGATATGAAAGAGGCTTTCAGGTGAATCCTGATGTCTGTTCTGCTTTCTACAAGGGAGAAAATAAGGAAAATATTTTCTCACGCTCATCTCCTGTCGTATGTGGACACAGTTATTATTTTTATACGCTGTATCACATTAAAACATACATCCTGGAGATGTAGTTACGGACAGGACCAGGCAGAAGGAACATGTCACTGCAACTAACTGTCAGAAGAAAGTCCGACCTGTTGATCCATATTGAGATTTTTTTCCTGTTTCTATTAGGGATTCACAAAAGGAAAAGAGACATTTCAATAACAGTCCAGGAGTTAAGAACAAAGCTTCTAGGTTTGTAAGGCTGTGGGCAAGAAAGAAAATAATACTATCCAGCTCTTAACACAACTTAGTATCTAATATACTACCATTTTTGTTTGTTCAGTCAGCAAAAATAAATATTAATGCACTTGACGTCAGGTACAATGTTGTAACACTTAAATATCATGATAATCTTAATGGATCCAAGAGCCTATGGGAATAAAAATAGTTGCTATTCATGGCTATAGTCTTTGCTTTTTTTCTTGGATCAAAATAAGATTTAAGGGTTATGTACAATCACTTTTTCATTGCCACACTGATCATTTAATACAAATGCTTCTCTTAAAATTGGGCGATTTTCCAGGCATTGTAAATTAATCTTCCAGCTCCACAATTAAAGACATCATGCTGACGAATGAGGCAGTAATGCTGATTTACATTCAGCAGTTATGCGACTCAAACATACGACGTGCCATATCTCTGCCTCCTCAGCAGAAGCAGCCTTGGAAAACCATTGTCCGCCAGGTTTCTTTGTTATCACTCGCACTGAAAAACCTGTAATGCTTCAGATAGCAGGGAATTTGCTATTACTAGAAATAATTTCCTTCTTTATTACCTGTTATAAAAGCAAATGAAATGCTTACCGATGACATCAAACTGATGGTCTTGAAGACAGATTATTTATTTTACTCAGAGGATTGTTACACCAGAGGCAGAACCCGGACCAATTTTCTTTCCCACTACAGCAAATCAGCCTTGGCCAGAAACAGCTATTCTGAAAAGGGTGGAACATATTCATCTTCAGCTCTATTCACTTCTGGATCTCACTGCAGAAACTGCCAACAAACGTGTTAATTAGCGGGAGACTAATTCTGTACATGCTGCTGCTGCCATCTGAACAGAGGCCTTAGAATTTGTCTAAACTCGACAAGTTTCTATCATTTGAAACAAAAAGGTGGAAGTGCTCCAAGAACAGGCACATGAGAAACTATAATGAATGCAAGTGCCTCCAGCTGTGATTTCTGCTTTTAGGGGTAAGACTGTCTACCATTTAGAGGGGAGATCTGCTCTTTAAAAATCATCTGGCAGCTTCCAGATTTAAATCAGAATAGGTTAGGGGTGGTAGGAAGCAGGATGAAGAGGAGATTCCTACAGACTCGAGGTCAGGGTGGGGATTTAGCCAAGCCTAACTGCAGGAAGATTTTGGAGATAAATAGGAAAACGAGACAGATGTCAGAACAAGTTGCTGGTAGGGATTTTTTTCCTGTTTCCCCCCACCTGAGGCCAAGACTTTCCGGATCCAAGCCTTTTGAGGAGAAGGAGAAGGAAACTCTCGCCGAGCTGGGCTGATCCTGGAAGAATGGGCAGCAGAATTGGGGAAAAAGGTGCAAGTCAAGTTTTCACAACCAGCTATGCTTTGAAGAGCTGGTTCAAACAGAGGCATTGTGAATGTTTGTACAGAGGAGAAAACTGCAAACCAAAGCACATGGCCGCTAATCTAAGCAATCTGACCTAGCTGAAGATGTCCCTGCTCATTGCAGGTGGGTTGGACTAGTTGACCTGTAAGTCTCTTCCCACCCAAACCATTCTATGATTCTAATGTATTAATTACTTTAAAAGTATGTGGTACATGGTTTAGCTACGTAGAATTTATACTGTGACTGCTCACATACTCTTTATGTCAGATATTCGGCATTTATTTTTTGATAGCTATGTCACGCAATTTATCATCTCAGTCTATGGTCTTTATAAACCTCCAGATTGAATAACCAGCCATTCTTGAAACTAGGAAAGAGCGAACAATAAATGTATAGATTAGTAATTCTGTATGGTAGAACACATGGAACTTCAAAGGGCTACAAACATTTTTAATGAATTCCTCAGAGTTATAAGAAGTCCATTAGTAAAATCAGAATTCCCAGTGAATGAAGAGCATGCTTTCATTTGGAAACAAACACAACCAAAACAAACTCACAGACAAACAAAAACCAACAAAACAACACTGTTGCAACTGATATATAACTCAGTGAAGTTAGAAACACCCTATGTTAACACTGGGCCATATGCAGCACACATTCCCGTGTGCTTTTAATCTCCTTCACCAAAGAACTGAAGGAAATAGGGAATATTTAAGGATTGTAGGCATTATAATACAGACGTCACATTCAGATGATTACACCTCTTCTTCACTGAGCTTTAAGATCCCGCTGAATAGCTCATCACTTGTCTGTAGTTAATACACAAAAAGCGCACTTTGACATACTTTTAGAAGGAATAAACGAAACTGTCAGGGAGGGTTTTGGTGCTTAAGAACAACTATTAACATAATTGCTCTAAAAATATTTAAAAGAGCTGAAGGTCACATGCTGACCCTTCATATCTAAGAATATAATGCAGTTGGCCTCTGTCTGTTGACAGCAAACTGATCAAGCCTGTTGCAATATCCAGATATAACGCTGTCTGCCAGTGCTGCTGAAGTGATGGGTTTATCACGGGATTTTCCTTATCATTCCTTGGTTTTAGAGATTTATAACTCCATTAATCATCCTTTAATATTAATGCAGTAAATTTGCCATCGTGTACAATGAGATTTAATTACTAGATTTTTTCCTCCATTTGTGGAAGAGATAAGTCAGATTATTTTCAGTTTTCGGAAGACTACTGCTTTCAGATTAGACGTCAGCATACAAACCTTTGGAGATGTCTAAGCCCATCATTCTGCTTTCTTATATCCAAGGAACACAAAAGAAAATGACAATTAAGCAGTTATTTCAGTTCTGCACAGTCTTGTATACCTGCTAAGAAGCACCGACAAGCCAATGGATATCTCACATACCCAAATCTGTGTTTCATACTCGACAAATTCAGAGCCTTTGCAAAGCTGTCTGTATCCCTCCTGCCTCAAAGGGCCCTGGATTCGGAGTCTTTGAAAAGCAACCACTGTTCCCACTAAGATCATTAAGACATCTTGGCATTTGGTACTTCAGAAAATCAGGAACTTTAATGTGGGGCTTTTGAGAGGCACAAGTGCTACAGGGATTCTTAAACAGCACCTTTGAACTGGTTAGAGTTAATTCTTCTAGGGGCGAATTCTGCTCTCAGTACCTAGTAATTAGATTCTTAATGCTAGTATGCATATAAAAACATATCACAGATCAATGCACGGGGATGAATTTCACTCCCTACGCATGATGAATCTTAATTGCATTCTCCTCTGAGTCTCAGATCTCCCCATAGGAGAGCTGTGGTTGCTCATTTAGAGGGGAGAAAGGACCCACTTTTCTGATGGGTTTCATAGAAACAAAATCCTTTTAGACCCAGTCAATAATGCTGCCACATACCGGCCTAATGAAGTACGAGTTTGCATAAACAAGATGAGACATTTTAGACAATATGTTATATTCAGTGGGAAGAAAACACAGGTCATGATACATGGCGGTTATTCTTTGCTTTGCATCTTCAAAGTACTTCAGAAGCAAACTAATTAAACCTCTAAGTAATTAATACTAATTATTTAGTAGATGATAATTATGGTCGTCTATTGCTTTAAACTAATTAGTTGTAAATGTTTTCACGACATACCATAATGTTTTATGTGCAACTGTCATGGTCTGCTGGTTATAATGTGTATCTTATGATGTAACAATAAATAAATGAATAAATAACTGAATAAAGCAAAAGACCTGTTGGAATCCACTGCCAAAACCAAAATCCGAAGCATTGGGTCCCAGGAGATTCAGCAGACACATTGTGCAACACCTTTCATATCTACTTGTTTTGCACACTTTCTTAACCCTGCATTGATTGCTCCAATTTATTGTCATAATTAAAAAGATAAGATGATTTAAAAGCAAACTGAAATCTTTTACAGTTATATAAAGTTATGTAAAGTTACAGTTATGCTCCTGCAAGGATCCTATGGGTCCCTTCCAATTCAAGACATTCTATGTTTCTATCTTTATTCCAAAATGCTCCTCTGTGCATTTATATAACAGGTCACAACTTTTAACGGATAAAAGCACACACAGGCTAAAGGACTAGGTTTGCACCAGGACTCATGCTGAGATTGCCATTACACTAGCTGGAATCCAGAGCAAAGGGTAAAAGTATTTATATAGTCCTCCTTACACCACACATGGAAAGAGCGAGGACTTGAAAATGAGGGGCTTGAGCCAAGCGTGATGCTGCACACTCAGGGCACAATGCACCTCCGCACCCGTGCAAGGACAACTCAAAAATGACAACTGCAGCCCTGCACGTGCTGTTGATGCATGCTGTGTA
The DNA here is from genome assembly GCA_013399365.1 of Pampusana beccarii. NCBI lineage: Eukaryota > Metazoa > Chordata > Aves > Columbiformes > Columbidae > Pampusana > Pampusana beccarii. The sequence goes on along the minus strand of VWYH01004503.1, from coordinate 372,411 downwards.
GGGCATAAATCAGCTTTAGGACTTAAGAACATAAAGTCATGTGAGATTTCTTTCTCTTTCTTAAAGCCAGGAAGGGCAATTGACTCGGGTTAGTCCGTAAGTAGAGACTCACAAGCCAGTAATAGGTAAGAACAGTCATAGAATCATAGAATCATTTGGGTTGGAAAAGACATCAGGGTCATAGAGTCCAACCATAACCTAACTCTACCACTAAACCATGTCCCCAAGAACCTCATTTACAGGTCTTCTAAACCTCTCCAGAGATGGTGACTCCACCACTTCCCTGGGCAGCCTGTTCCAATGCCTGACAACCCTTTCCATGAAGAATTTTTTCCTAATATCAAATCTAAACCTCCCCTGGTGCAACTTGAGGCCATTTCCTCTTGTCCTATCATTTGTTACTTGGTAGAAGAGACCGATCCCACCTTGCCACAACCTCCTTTCAGGTAGTTGTAGACAGTGATAAGGTCTCTCCTCAGTCTCCTTTTCTCCAACAGATTTCATCAAGTGCCTTCTCTGGATGAGATGAGCACTGAGATGCCCAACCTGTGCAACCCGGCAAGCTTAGGGATGAAGAAGAGAAGACATCGAGCTGCTCAGCACTGCCAGGACTGAAGAATGACGAAGCACACGCTGGGGACACCGGCGTCTTTTTGCCTTTGACTATTGCTCTGAGAGTAAAGAGCATCAATTGAACAGCAGTAGCACTTCAACAGCACAACAAAGCAAAGTTTGAGCTTTAAAATGCGTTTCAAGTAAGAAAAGCACTGTGTCAGAAATGACTTCATAGGGCTCCGTGTTTTGTTCTCCCCCCAGCGACGCTACATCAAATCCAATAGGCTTGCAAAACGAATGATTTTTCTAAATGTCATCTCCAGCATACAAAATCCCCAAGATCTGAAAATCAGCCTGTGCTCATTGTACTTCTTGCACCATTACAAATAACAATTTTGCAGTGCAAATCTGAAAATGCCCTTTCTGACAGAACGGAATTCAGCTCAGCTCTCTACAAAATCACTGTTTTAGTAGCAACTATCATAAAAAGTTGGATTCTCACTGCAAATTAAACAGAAAATGTCAAAGACCACCAGGCTGTTGTGTTGTTTTTTTTTTACCATACACACATTTTGAGCATTCCTCTTCAAACACAGAGTTTCACCATTTAACTTACTCCAACATAAAAGAATTGTCATGAAAATAAATTAATGTGAGGCTGAAGCCAGAACTGTTGCTTACTATAAATATGTACTTATAAGAGTACAAGGGGGACTGATTCACTGAGTTCACCATCAGGTATTGCAATGCTTCTCTTTCACCCATCACAGCCTTTTAAGTCTAGAAAATCTCATTTTAACTATGTACTCTAACCTCTTGTTTAGCACTAGCTGATTTTCATGCATTAATTCCAGCTTCAGAGTCCAACAGTTGAGTTTGAACAAGACATTTTCTTCCAGAACTATAACCAGTCTTGTTTTTACAATTTTGCAGTGATGAAAAAATACATCAGAACTCTTTGTAAACTGGTCCTATTTTTAATTATCCTCACCATTTAAAATGTACGCAAAATAATATTCTCAACATTCTCTCTCTTGACTTTTAGCCTTTTGTTTTTCCTGGACTTTTCTGCCTGACTAAAAAGTCTTTTCTTACCAAATTTTGTGCTTCAATTATATTACTGTCCCTTAAATCTCTATAGAGTCCTGTATCAATCCATCCATTATTCCACCAGAGATCCGAGATGGCTGTCCTTTAACTTAAACAAACAAACCCGTCACAGCACTAGCTTGATTCTAATCCTTGAAATGTCTGTGTTTTTCCAATATGTATAGAAAAATCAAATTTAACAATCCAGAAAGCTCCTTTGCTAGCTGGTTTAAAACTCATTCAATGATGGTTAGGTTTGAAGATATTCGATTTACGTAGTTAGTCTTGTAAGGGCAAATATATCATCGCCATTTTAAAATACAAATATATTGCTATAAGCATATAGAAATATATTCATAACATTACACACATATTTTAGAATTTGTACCATGGAGATCAATGGGACTTTTGCAGCCAGAGCTCTACTGTAAGCCGAGTATAGATGTTTAAGTGACACATAGATATTACCTAGAAACAATGCTTTGGGGGGATTCTTTATCATCTTATTGTTTTTCTAAAATGTCCTCTTCAATATTTTTTAACACTTATCAGGATGTCTGTAATACTGTATGTTACCTGGAGCTATATCAATGCATTCTGTCAACTGAACATTTTCAGAGAAAACTTTTAGATCACTCCAGTAGCTGTTAAGAGCCCTCTGAGTTACAGTTCTAGTCACATGCTAAAACTAAATTGGAGGTAGAAAGTACCATCAGATGTCTTCCAGCAATTATTTGCTTTATCTCACAACCATTGCCACGCTCGGCTTTCCCGAGGACCCTTTGGCAATCGGGAAATGTTTCTTTGCCGACCTACTTTAAACCACTGTTCAATTCCCTTAGTTTAAGCGAAGTCAAATTGGAATGGGATTTCAGTGGGTTTCTGTAAGTATTCAGTCAGTCAAAGATTTGGACCTTGCTTATCCTCTAGATGTTTGTTATGTTGACTGCGTTGGCCTGAATATTTAGCTCTCCAGTGAGCTGCTGCACCATGAGGAGAAACCAGCATTCAAAACGCATCTAAAAATTCCAGAACCATGCTCCTAAGTATCCTGCTGGACTTTTTCAGCCTATCTCCTCATTAGAGGAGAGGAGAGAATAGGCTGTGCATTTTAAATTTCTCTACTGAAGAAACACATTATAGAGGAAATTGTTTTTCCGCCAAATCTTGGTCATCAGTGAAATAACCAAGCCCCGTGGAAACAGGTGAAAAGGCCTGTAAAATAACCAAAGATTTTGCCTTTAAATGAAGAAAAATTATTTTCCCAGACATGAGAAAACTTTGAGTAAGTGTGAATTAGGCAGTTCATATTTTCATATTTAGGAGAAGATTTTTTTTTTCTTCAAGGTATCCTTTTGGAATAAAATCTACTGAATCTAATACTGAGGAATCCAGTTGGATGATACACTTTTAATAGGGTTCTATCGTTGTTCCTCAAAAAACCCCATCTTAGTGTATTTTATACAGAACAATGAGTTTTCACACAAGCTTTATTCTTGCTATTTTAGGGTTTCTCTTTGATTAGTTCACTTCTATTGGATGCTCAGATACCAGTGGGAAGCCAAGAGAACATTTTCTCTCTTATCTAGCAAAAAGATTGAGACTGCCTTTCCAAAACAATCCTCTTTGTAATAAACTACATTTTCTTTGTCACAACAGGATTAAAGCCATTGTGCTAATTCTGCATAATGTATGGGAGTGTTTTTCAGCAGGCAGTTTCTTCTTCAGGCACAGTGAAATTTCGTCCTTGACTTTTACATCCTACACAGGCACGGTTTCTATCAAATAAACATTTTCATTTTTTTCCTCGATGGTTCTAAACATAGTTTCTTCCTCTTCTTCCACATACACACTCTATAATTGAGCTTCATCCTCTTGTGTGTCGAACACTGAAGCCTCTTGCCTTTGCTACTTATTTTCCTTATTTTGTTCAAATTGCAGCACTTCTATTTCCATCAAGTCATGCTCTCACCTTGACTTGTCTGAGTGTCTTCAAGGCTTCCTGGCACCCGTATCAGTAATAAACTCCTCATATTTATCTGAAAAGTTATATGTAGACCTAGTGACTTAAACATTTCAGCTTTCAGGTCTTACTGTCATCCTCTATATTCTTTATCTCCATTGTCCTTTTTTCTCCCCCTCTGCCATTCTTGTTACTGGTTTCCTTACACTTGAACTCTCAACCTTTTTCCTAGAAAAAAAAAAGTACTTTCATCTGTGTTCTTCCAAGATCCTCATCAAATACGTTTCTTTAAACTTCCTAGCACAGAAATTCCCTCAATAGACAATGAGAAGAACTACCTATTCCTATGCGACACGGTGAAAGACATAAAACAAACTCCATCATCTCTTTTCACTGGAAATACTATCTTCTTTTAAGATTAGTTTTCTTTTTCTCCATGATCTGTTCCCACCATGTTCTATTCTCATTCTCTATGTAGTAAGTTTATAAACGTGAGCCTAATATTCTTAAAAAACTGAGGTGCAACCACTTTTTGTGGCTACCTCAGAATTTCTGCTGAGAAGCACAGCAATTTTTTTTCCTGAACAAAAGACTAGATGTGTGTCAGGATTATTTGGCTCTTCCAAATTTCAAGTTCTTGTTATAATTCATTGAGATATTAGAGCTCTTCAAAATAAGCAAAAGTGATTTCACAAAAGAAAGTACAGAGAAACTAAATATAAGCTTTTCTCCCATTTCCTATAATAAAGTTTCTTGAGCTTCACTATTACCTTACAAAGAGGAAGAATACCCGAAACATAAGCTGAATTTTGCAAAAAATCATACAGTTTTAACAAAATCAATAGCAGTGCTTTGTTAACATTCAACAAATGAAGCTCTTTCATTCTTTTCATTCCACAGAAAAGTTAGAATTCTTTATAAACCTGAAAAGAATTCATTTCAACAGTGCAACAAAAAGAGTGCTGACAAGAAATTTGAACTGCTCGATATAGCTGCTGTTTTATAATAAATATTATGTCACAATCACCTTATATCCAAACCCACGGGAAGCTCAGCTGAGCCTTGAGCTGGTATAGAAAAACACTAAAAAAAAAAATAAAAATCCCCCAAAATGCTTTGATTGTTTCCCTTATGAAAGGCTCCACTTCACATCCTTGGGGTACGACCCTGAAAGGTCAAGAAAGTACATTGCAGCTGTGGGCTGTAAATGCACAGATTATATATGGCTTTACCTGCAGCAATGGATTTCTATGATAACTCTAATAACTGCGGTAGAGATAGCCCATATTTCCAATATTCTGTAGCATGGCTACTGGAATTCCGTCATTACAAAGATTACTTTTTAAAATGCTTATGGCTTTGGCAGCTCAGCTGAGCTGACCACAACGTCATGGCCCTCTACACTGAATATTACAATTTGTAAGAAATTAGTTGGAGAAGTAAACACCTTTCAAGTAGGTTACCAAAAAGGACAAACTGAAATTAGCTCATTTTCCTTACATGCAGATAGCTTTCTTCACTAGTCTAGACTGCCTTAATCAATCTGCTCCTTCCAGTCTTTCAGAATCACACTTACTCAGGCTCACTCTGAAAGTCCAGACCAGTAAAACACAATATATCTCTGTAAACCTGGCTCTTTAGCTGTCTGCTTTTCACCCTCTTTTTCCCATGTGCAGAAATACATTGCAAATCACTGTCTCTCTTTGCCACCTAGCGGGCAGCCTGATTTTACAATTGCCGTTGAGCTACTTCCCTGTAAAAAATATGATCGTGGCATCCTACATAAATAAAAAAATTGAAAAGTATCTCCGGTGGGCTGTCTGGAAGTGTGGTCAATGCATGAAGTATGCTTATGGTCTAAATGACAGCGAAAGTTACACAAAGAAGGCTTTGAGGTATCGCATTGCTGCTCCAAGGGTGAATGTGGCTTTTCAAATAAATCAGAGCAGTTTTCAAACCCGCACATAGTATCAAAGTGTGATTCATTTCTGAAGGAACCAGAAAGTCCTGGTGTACTTGCTTGCACTGTTGGTATATGTTTGTTTGTAGGCTCCCCTGTTCTCAAGTTATGTTGGAATATTGTCAGGTCTATCCTTCCGCAAATCATATTTGCATGCAAAAACTGATATGCATAAAGATGAGAAAAGTTGTTACAATTTCCCTAAAATGTCTTGGCCTTATTATGGAAATTATGATGCTTGCTGATCTATGCATTTAAGGAAAACAAAACCTATTTCAGGTCTTTCCATCCATCTGTTAATTAAAGTATTTTGCTTCGCAACTGGGCCAACACTGGAGATCAAATCCTGGTGATTGTCACCAGTGCTGTGAGGATGCACATAGAAAGAAGTCAAGTCCTGAGCAGTTATATCTCCTGCTTGGGCTTCATTAAGGCACAAGCTAGTCAAGCCAATGGCCATTTTTATTTTCCACATGCCTGGAATTAAACTGCTTGCAAATGGCCCAACATCACATCAACTGAATCTATGCTATCGGGGTTGCAGACTATTTTTTTCTTATCTTTTAAATAATTTCATATGTATTTGATCTTTTAAGATGTTACTAAACCACTGCAGAGCTAAAAATACAGATTGTTAACAACTGACTATCATCTTCTTTAGGATGGGCTGAATGTACAACTCCAGGTTGGTCTCCATTGCTTCAAGACATCTCTGTGCAGACTTGGCCAATACAGAAGAGTGAACATGGGAACACCAGAACGTTCTTCCTTGTGAGCTGCTCCTTCAGAACTATGAGGATCAAAGAGTCATAAGATCTTTTAGGGTCAGAATAGATAACTACTAGAAGAGATTGACTTCAGAGATTTAAAAAAAAAAAAGTACTAACAGGAATTTGTACTATTATTTGCAACTAGTACTTGTACCTGTAGTATATCAATAAAGAGCAACTTCAAAGATTTACAGAAACTCTCCAGTAGTATACATAATATATTTCTTTGATGTTGCTTTACACCAATATTCACAAATAGTCTGGTACAAGATCTTTTAACCTAAAACAGACTGGAAATGAAACAAAGTGACAACATGGCTTGGAAACAATCAGCAATGAGAACTCTGATTTTTTTTTAAAATTTGTATTCTCAGTTTCATGTCTTTTTGTTCAGATATTAACAACATATCAAAGTGAGGAAAATGCAGAACAAGGCTGAGAGAGTTCTGTATATCTTTAACGACCATAGGCTCCATTAAATTAAAAAGGAGCATTATATGGAACTAATGGTAGATAAAAATCTAATTACTTTCGGCAATGTCCTCATATCAGTGAAAGGAAATATGAATACAAAGATAAGACATAAAATATTGAAGATGATAGAAGGCTGCAGTCCTTTTGGGAAGCTCTGATGTTACCTTTATTTATGGAAGTTTTCTGATATTTAACATGGATAATACTTCAGAAATAAAAGAGTATATCTGTCTTTTCCCATGGAACTCCATGGCAGTTCTGCTGCCTTACTCATTTTTAGAAAACCCTCTTTCCTTTTCTTCCCTGTACCTCCCAGTAGCCCAAATAGTACCTGAAGCTGAATATTTTAAAGATTATGGCCCAAATTGTTATCAAATAGTGACAGAAGCAGCATTTTGTCCTTTGAGTGCTTTTAAACTTTTGACACTTACAGTCATGTAGCTGTAACCATGGAGAAACGACATGAACAGAAGCCAGAACAAATCAGACCATCTGAGCTAGATGCAGAATATGGCTCCCAACATTTTTGAAAAATACTATATGGGAATGGAGTTTTCTCAAGTGCTGGAGGAAAAAAAATGAAAGAAAGAACAAAGCATGTGCTTCCCAAAATGACTTATTCTATCTTCATCCCTTGCAGAATTTATGGTAGTGAAGAGAAGAGGTCTTTGTGTGAAAACCAGAAAAGACTGCACCCCTTTTTTTTTCTTCTTAATTGCTTTCATTAAATATTATAGTAAGCCCAGCAGTATGAATAATCATGGCAACAATTCTGGAATTACACAGAGCACATTAAAAGCTTGCTCAAAGCATTCCTTTGAAAGAAAATGATTCTAAAATTTATGTTCTGCTCAGAGAATGGATGCCCATGCATAAGTTATGTGATCTGTGAATTAATGAATTGCATGGTCCAGGCCAAGAATTTCTCATGAAATGTTGATGAATCAAGAGTAAAATGGAGAAAATAGAAGTCTTCGTATAGACACATGCCGGTAAGTTTTGTAACACTACAGACTCCCATGTGTCCTGAAATTTTTCCCAAGTCTTCTTGTCCTGTATTTAGCCAAAGTGTGTCACGTTGTACCAGAGAACTGTTCGTTGTGGGAGTTTCACCTTCTCACACCAGAGCTGAAATTGTTCCAGTATCTTCTGAAATTTGATCTTGCATTCTTTCGATGTTCTTTATAGCAGTCTCAAGCACAGTGCCAGTATTTAGTTTTATCCACCACCATGCTACATTCTACTCCTACTCAAACTTTCACAACATATGGCCTTTAAGAATAAATTTCCCATCCTTTTTTTTTTTCCAAAGGCTCATTAGCTTCCACTTCTCAACGCCAAAATGCTTAGTATGCCCATGTTCCAAGTCAATCAGAGCCATTCCAAAGTTTATTGCCCATTTTAGCTTCGTATTGACTATTCCTCTCTCTATTAGACTCATTACCAAATGCTGTTGCCCTCCACGCCTGCTCCTTGCTTGTGATGACTAACAATTTCAGTTGATAATATGTACAAATATAGTAGTCACTTTGTTGTAACCCTTTTTTTTCCTTAGCCAATAATTTACACGTTCTTCATCAACAATGACATTAACTTCGCATTTAGTAATCTGTGGTTATTTGTCATTAATACTTTGAACTGTCATAGCCGAGTTGATGCGATTTGGGTGAGCGCACCATAAATCACAATGACTGCGTAATTCCTTTATGTCCTTGGTTAGAAAATGCTTTATGTAACTGGAAGATGCCACAACTCATAGTAATGGTACAGGCCAATACTGCAGAAATCAAGAAAACTATTTGCTTAGCATTTTTAAATATCACATTGATTATTATATTGTATGGTATGTGTAAATATGGATATGTGCCTGAGGAATGGCAACAAGGTATGGACAAGAAATTATTACGAAAGTCAAAGTGCTTTCGAAACAGTCTTCAGTGGATGGAAAGTCCCCAAAAGTTAGCACCATTCAGCAGAATACAGACATTTCTCGAGCTCAGCAGAAACACTGAAAGCTGTTAGGCCTTTTTTTTTTTTTTTTTCTAATCACTTACTCTTGTGTAATGGACTTGAATTGACATTGGGGAAATGAAAGATTAATCAAATGCATTTTCTGTCTTTTCATCAAAGCAGTCCTTTGGCAAATCAAGTGTGGGTCTTCCTTGACCCATTTCCACTTGCAAGTTGCATCTTCAGGCAATGAATTCATGCCAGTAATATTTCACTGAATGCCAAGCTGAGAATAACTGTGATATTCTGGAACATGATCAAGGACTTTCTTTGATTTCCCTTGTCTTTAACTTCACTGGAATACTGGAAAACTACCAAACTCAAGGGCTGATACAGAGCCGACAGTAATGAATCACTATTTCCATCTTTATCAAATTTTAAGAATTAAGAATGACTGCTTGATTCCCTTTTATACAGAAAATGCAGCATCAGAAGGATATTAAGTCAAGATGGAAATTTGCAGAAAAGATTTATGTTTAAATAAATCTGTTCCGTAGGAGGGGGACATGAGGACACAAGTAATTTTCTTCCTGTGTAACAGCCTGAAAAATGTCATGAGCTCCATGTTCGCTAGTAGATGAGAGCACCGCGTTATCCTGTTTACCTGTTATAGTACAAGCAATAACACCGTGCATTTGAGTACATCTTATAGAATATGTCAAACTCTATAGACGTGATTCAAGAAGACTGGTAAGAAATAGCTAAGGTTCTGACATCCAGGCTCTCTTGAATACTCACCACTTGCAGTAAGAGCTTGCTTTTTTTTCTTGGCTTGTGTCTGTGAACTTTTGCACAGTTTGGATTTTCTTTTGATATAAGGTTTCCTACACTTTAAGTAATAAATATACTACACATTGGCACAATGCATCATACTTTGGAGCACTCTGTCTCACAGCAATAAAAGGTATTCTATATTTTCTCATGAGGAATGGCATGCACGAAGTTGATAATGTAATAGCATTTACTGAACCCAGAAATAAATCCCAATATGCAAGCTCTCAAGACAAAGTGGTCTCTTTTTCACATGTCCCTATAATGAATAATATAAAAAGTAATACTATAATTTAAATAATAATTAATATAGACAAAAGGCAAACCCTTTTTAGAGACATCTTTTTCATTATTCAAATAGAGATTATAGAAGTCCAAAATTCAAAAATCCAAGACTAATGAAGTCAGGATAAACGCCTATGCTCTTTGCACGTCTCCATATTAAGAATTATAAGGCAAACAATGTATTTTTTTTAAAGTTCTACAGAACAAACACAATATGACCATTTCTACTGCTAACTGTGGACACTGGAACTGTTCCACTGATATATTGTGGATTGTAGACTTAGTTATTTTGATGTTTTCAGAGGTTACTGAAATAGAAATACATTCAAGATCCAAAACTTCCAGCTTAAACCAAACTGAATGAAGCTCAAAGTACAGTACTTATAATTTTGACTAGAACTACCTAGCTGAAAAATACTTTAAAGCTGCTACTTGTATAGACAAGGTTTAGTTATTGATCAAAAATAATCAAACATTGCCAAGAGAAGTAATGTTTATAGGGAGCTCATCCCTTTGGGTAAATTATGACTATAGATTTTTCAGCTGACAAACCTTTTTGCTATCTGATCTATATTTTGGTTACACATTTATTCCAAACTGTACATGAATAGTATTCTGTTCACCTCAACACCACACAGGACATTGAGAGAGTTACCCATTCAGCACGGTTCATCTTAACCCTACTGTGCTCATTTTATACTTCTACGCAACTTTTTCTAACACTAATGCAAGTGCATTCTGTAATTCACCCACCCATCTTGCCAGATTATTTTACTAATGAAAAGTGGTGGTGGCGTGCTTTTGGTTTTTTCCACTCCCTACCCCCCTGCTATTTCTCATTCTTACCCTAATTTAAATGTACTGGAAGTGAGCAAGTCAGATTTATCACTAACCTTTTTCCTTATTCAGATTAGTTACATCTTAACTCATTATCAGACATGGTTCCCTAAGTTCTCTTTTATATCCACATGCAACTTCCTTATTTCTCCCCCGTTTTCATTCCTTATGTTGCTTCTCAATATGCCCTTTTTCGCCTAAGCCTATGGTAATTCAGAGCCACAATTCAGTTTTATACATCTGCCATGACTGAGCTAATTGCAACTATATAGGAAAACAGAGACTCGCGATTTCTGTGTATATTCTTGAATGGGATTACTTGCAAATACTAGTTATGTGTTCTCTGCCTTTTTTTGAATATATACAGCATCACATTTGTTTTCATTGATTGGTTAGTACAGCGCGCTGACATACCATAAACATCTACTCAAAATAACCTTAGGGTAACATAATCTTTTGCTGATTAAGAAGGCTCCAGGTTTACTCTGAGGTGAAAGATGCATTAAACGAGATTCATCATTCATTTAAATCACAGTGATTTGGTAAACGTGTGACGCTATCATTTGTTACAAACAATAAAAATACAGAGTATTTTGGGCTACTCACATTCTTGTTGAAGACATTAAGGTGCTGCTCAAAACTACAGTATTTTGCTCAACAAAATTCTTTTCCATAGGAAGCCCTTCTGTCTCAAGGTGTTTAGACCCATGTCTTCAAAATGCTTCCCTCGTGCCCTGGGTGCAATCTGAAGTGCTTTTGCACCACCTCTTAGCAATAATTGGCACCAACAAATCCACTTTAAAACAACGAAAACTACCAGTCTATGGTATTTACCAGAAACCTAGGAACCTAGGGTTGAATTCTTACATCTCCAAATGTGACCTGATAAAGGACTATATGCCAAAAGAAAAAGAAATGTCTGCTTTCCAAGTCCGACAGTTAGTCTGATGAAAATGCTGCCTGTTTTTAAACATTTCGCAATTCTAAGGTAACGACCTTATAAGAAAGAGACTTTAAGCACCAAAATAAAGGCGTTAAAGGCCTCCACCACTAAACTTAAAGAGATAGTAGGTTTTTTTTGCTCTGGCAGTACGCTGTGCTGCACTAATACTCTTTTTATTTGTGAGAAAGTGTCCTACATAGGGCAGCTCTGCATTAGCATTTTAGCGTACATCAGGAGAGCAGATTTGATGCCAATCCGTTAAACACCCCCATTTATTGCCCTTTCATTCTCACCCCACTGTGGTTTTGCACTGCATGAATTGGTCCTTCTTCAAGTGGAAATAAATTCAGAACACCTAGGAACACAGAACCACATCCATTCCTTCTATGAGACGCAGAATTAGACCATCGTGAAGGAAAAGCTCCTGAAATTCATCCCGCATGTTCCACAGAGCTGCAGCCTGCGCTCTGCATCACTTGCTGCCATAGCCAGAATAGATGAGTGGCTGTTCTTAACATCTCCAAAAATCTGTTCATCCTGCAAGTCTCTTGCTAGACACTCAGCAACATAAGACATTCTAAAAAATTTATCTTAAATAACGTGACTTAAGTGTCCGCAGACAAGCTGAAATAAATCTGTACGATCATCATTCCCAGAAAATAACTCCAACCATTGGGTAGCACCACATTCTTCACTTGAAGACAGCAAAAATTAATTGCTAATGAAAAATTTTAAGAAAAAAATATATCTGTTCTTAGACATCTTTATCAACAGAGAAAAATCAATACTATAAATGAAAACAAGTTTTGTTTCCTGAAATAAAGTAACATAGGTAGGTCATAGTGAGAGAAGCAACTAAGTCAATGTCCCAGCTCCTACTTCATGCATTGTTTGTGAATTACTGTAACAGAATATACTCTAGGTAATAGCCACAATCCAACATAATTAAAACCCACTCAGTTTCTTCCCGCAAATTAATTTTAATCAAGCTAAAGCACGATGCAGTCGAGGAATTGACTAAATATATATAATCATTACCTTTTAAAATACTTTATTAAGCAGGAGGCATTCAATCTATTAATTAGTGTATTGTCACAGGCAATTGGAAAGCACAGGTCTTAATCCAAATCGAGTAATTTACAAATGGAGCAATACTGGATTATTATTTGCACAGACATTTGATGCTGACTTACAGCATTGTTTCCTAAATTCAATGATGTATGGGAAGAAATTAATATTTGAAAATGAAAATGAGCATATTTCACCATAATGTGATATGGATACTCTCTTCGACAGAGACATTATTGGAAATGGCCTCAAGCCAGTATCTGGCTGTTATCTTATTTGTACAAGGCTGCACTTGAAAAATCAGCAACGATAGCTGAGAACACATTATTTTATTCAGCTCAATCAGCCTGGTTCCTTCTCCGACATTGGATTTGTGCAGTGGTTGCTCAATATGTTTACCTGAAAATTCACAAGGCCTACACAACAACTTAAATCCCATTAAAGCTTCGCATTGGGACTCCAGCGGTGCATTGGCCCTTTGCACATGGGTGACTTTCACCATAAATAACGACCCTTTTGGAGCGAGGTTTTCAACTCTAATTAGAAAACATTTTTGTTACTCTCCAAGTGGAAAACTTCCTGGTGTCTCAGCGGTGCATCCATTTCTCTGCCCAGGGCTGCAGGGACCCTAGACATATACGTCTGCCTTCAGCCATAATGTACAGGTGGCTTGGGTTAGAATCCATAGGAGATTTTAAAGCCCTCACTCAAAGAAATGCATGTAGTTTATAATACAGTTGGGAAATATTATTTTATATTTTATTTCATTTTATCAGGCAGGATTCACGGTAAACTGTGGACATTTTTATAAGGCTGGCTGGTTTCTCAGCAGCTGTTTTTCTGCGCTTCATCCATTCTTAATGGCTTTCTCCCCATAGTTACTTTTCAGTCTGATCTCTATATTATGCTTATTCTCTCCCACTTCAAATCTACTGGCAAGAATAAGCAGATATTTTAAGAAATTTTAAGCTTTACACAACTCCCTGACTGAGTGAGATTAGCCTTTCACTTACAAAGTCTAAATGAATTCTGTAGAAACCTCTCCTAGCAAAGCTACATCTTTTTCCAGCCATTCCATCCTCTTTCTGTACCATCAGCTCATCAAGTGCTGCAAATGCAGTGAGGCAGTCAATGATACTGGAAACTAAAACTGATAATGTATTCAGAAATTTAATCTGAGAAAGCGCGTAAACTTCTATGTAACATGTATATGGCAGCTGAATTAGCAAGATATTAGAAGTCGTGTCAAAAGGGACAGTCATTTCTTGCCTTTCTGACTCCAATTCAGGAGCCGTTTCTCCAGTGGAGGAATAGGCAGTTGTGTATAAATAGAAAGAATTATAATGGCATTACATAATATACCTATAATTGAAAGAAAGAGTATATACTTATTGGAAAACTTCCAGGTTGAATCATTACTAAATTTCCTTAGTATTGTGAAATTGAGATACATACTCTTTGATAAAGGAGAATTCTGGGGAAATTTTGTAGAAAGCTGGAACAGCAATTAACCACTCTTTGTTTTCTATCAGGATGTTTATTGCACAAGGCCTTTGATAGTATTGGTACTATTGCCAGATTTTATACTTGTACCATATTGCTTGGAGCTGGAATTTGGGCTCTCTGCATTTCTAAATTAATTATTTAATAAGCAGAATATTTTACACTACAGGAATGCCATCAACTATGAAGTTATTTTCCTTCCACTTGACCCTTGACTTTCAGCAACCTAGAGCTAAGTTTAGCCCACATCTCTCCTCTACTTTTGTTCTGTATATTTTAATATATTAATTATCTTAAGGGAAAATTCAAAAAAGCAAGATCCATGTATATGAGCCAGATTAAATTCAATGCTTCTGGTTTTGAATTCTTTTCATTTAAGTCTATCTTATAAATAGGCCTTTCAAACTCTGTCCAGGGTTACCTGATATAAATGAAGGAAACTGAGATGTTCACACAGTAGAGAGTGGGGTGAGCAGAATTAGCCCAGAGAAACTACTGTTCCAAACCCCCAAAAAATAAAGAAAAAAAAAAAAAAAGAGACAAAATTACTACAATGAAAAAAGCTACAAGATTTCAGTCTATAAAATAAGGAGAGATTGTTGCCATGGTACCAGGGAAATTTCTCCTTCACTTATATGCACACACATGAACCTTTCTTGACAGAATAAAATTATAAATGTGCAAGGTAAAGTATTTTCTATTACACTTCCTCCCAGTATTTTAAATGGATATTTGCATTATATTTAGATGAAATCACACAGGTAATAATTTCTTGCAGATCTCTTGCAAAGCAAAACAACAAATATCGTATTGACATTGAAATGCGTGTCCTCAGAAGGCACAAGGTAACTCAAGGCATGTAGAAGGGTAGATCCTGACTTCTGAGCTATCCTCCAGCAACTACAGATTTCTCAGGAACTGGAAACTCTCTTAACCTGGACAAAGCCATATTCAACAAACATGCAACTGGCCTAAAGTTTTTCTCTGGGATGGCCGAATGACTCCGAGTCGTGTTCTCGGGGCTCTGTTCCTCGTGTTCCTACTGTTATTATTACTCTGCGGCCTAAAATAGTACAATAGTATGTTCCAGTCTATTTGTCTTTATAACACGTATGACATTTTGTGCCAATTTCCCCAAGTGCTCTAAGCGCTTAGCAGGAAAACTTTCCATTCGAGAGCTCTTAGACACAGAATCAGATAACTATGCAGCGGCCTAACGTGAAAAGGCACTGCCAGATTTTCATTGCGCTTTAAATAGGTAGGTGTCCATTTCATGCACAAAGATTTCCCACCAGTCCTTAATGTCAGTACAAGCACTGATTTTATATGACGATATTATACCGTCTTGTGCCTACAATTGGTCCTTGCAGATGCAGTAAGTTTAATGACAGACATTTTGAAGACAAGAGACCACCTACTAGCACTCAAATAATTTATGTTCTTGCATACTGCATCACATATAACTGCCCCTTACACTGATTTCTAGATAAGAAATGCATATTTTCAAAAGGATCACTGATTCATTGAGATTGCAAATCACTAGAAAATCACCAATCTTTTAATAAAGTCTTATAATTGCTTTATGTTTGTAAATTCATTTATAAATGTCAGCATAATTGCTACCTGAGTTTGTCCGACATAAACTTCTAGCCATTAGATTATGCTGCACTTGCAATCAGTTCAACTCTTTCCCAAGCAACACACAGATGTGACCAAGTCACCTTTTAAAGTTCTGTTTGATAGACAGACTGTGCTTTTTTAGGCTTCACGGAAGCAACTTTTGCATCCTTCTGGACAACTGAACTCTACACAATAGCCCAATGGCCATTTCACTAATGCCACACACACACATAATATAACTTCCTAATTCCCAAAGGAATGTTCCTTCTTCATAAACCCTCTCAACACATGTGTTCTCATAGCCAGAGCCTTGCACAGGGAGTTCATGCGTCTTTGATTACACAGTGTAACCCCAAAATCCTTTCCAGAGGCAATAGCGCCTTGAACACAGTCCCTCAGTCCGAAAATGTGACCTACATTCGCTGTTTCTAGATGCACAACATTGCATTTGGTTATGCTGAAGTGGAAGCTGGACTTATTTGAATGGGAAAGCAAGCTATTCAGATCATGCCGTAGAGCTGGCTTGTCCCTGAGCTGACAAAATTTGAAACTCTACATTCCCTCCATAGGACCTGTTGTCTTTTTCAGAGATTTCGTCCTCCAGTGCTCCCTGCTTCACACTTTTCACACCAGCAAGACACTCTTAGAAGAGTTAATGAGAGGGAGGAAAGATTGTAATTTCATCTAGTCATACATTTAACCCTTTGTCAGTTATCGATCCACACCCCATGATTTTCATCTCCACCTACTCTGGATGGATGAACTGTGCTGCACGCAGACCTAAAACACAAATCCAATGCACCACCCCAATGCTTTTCCCTTTTTTCTTTCAATAAGCAATAATGATGACAGGTGCAGTATTGCGCTTTGCTGCTTTCCTTCTAACACGCTGCGTGCTGCACTCCGTCAAGAAAGATTATAAATAGAACAGAGCTTCTTTCTCATTACAGTGATTTTAATGAGAACGATAAATGGGTTCAAATAAAATCATTCAGGCTCCAGTGATAAGATCGCTATCTCTTCCAGTGCTGTATCTAACCCAATTTCATGATGTCATTATCTTCCCTGAAACGTAATAGAATTTATGGCAATTTAAAGGATCAATCTTGGTACATTTTCTATATGCTGTGATTTATCTGGCACAGGAAAACTCCCCTCAGTTGATCTGCATTGTTACTATACTTTCAGGTATTCCTGCTCACAAATTATAAAATCGCTAACTACAAATTACCACCTACAGTGATCTGTGCATGCATAAAACACTCGCCTCTTGGTTGTTGTTTACTCCTAAAAGATCAGAGATCTTCTGTTATGACTTGTACTGAGATGAATAATGTAATTAAACAACACCCAGGAGAGGAATAAAAAATGCCCAAAGAACAAACTCGTCTGTTTTTCACATTATTTTTTTTTAGACAGCCAAACTTAAGAAGGTTGCCCAAGACTACCTCAAAAGGAGTACAACAATCTCCAGTACAAAGCTTCCAAGTGAAACAGAGATAAATAATCCCGAAACTTTATCATGAAAATTTTTCTATCGGAAGGTTAGAGAGAACTGAAAGTTCACTAGTTACATTACCAGCACAGAGAAGGCATAAATCAAGGTGAAAGAACAGCAGGCTAAAACTTCAGCGATGACAAGGTCAAGGCAAGGACTTTTGCCACAATAAAATTAAAAGCTATTGTTCCCTTTCATCATCCTCCTAGAAATTGTCTCTGTTGCTTTATGTTTTTCCTGGTCCCATGTAATAAAAAAAGAGGCAGAGCAGATCTGCAAGATTATGTTGTCACCTTCCAACAATCCGAGCACACAGCTTCGTGAATTCTTGAGATTATTGACCGCTTCGATATATCTGATTTATTCACTCATAGTTCCCTGTGCAAATGTTTATCTGAGAACACATAAAGAGTCTGAAAAGTCACAAAATATATCTTTTCATGCCGCTTTTTGAGGTCCTGGTTTATGAGGCTTTCTGAAAGAGGTGGGCTATGCAACACTGCTGCCAGAATGGTGTTTCACTGAGGGTTTTGTACATGCCTTTGCAGTTTTGGTAAATGCCAGAAACTCTGCCAAAAGCAAACTGAGCCTTACGAATTTCCATTGAAACTAGCAATGAATAAATGCTAGTGCCACCAACAGTTATCTGAGGATTTCACCTAATATGTTCCATGCTGTTGCTAAACCCTGGCAAGGGAACTAGAATGTCTCTTTTTCCCTCTCTTCCTCCCTTTCTGTGCCTGATTTTCAGGCTTACGCTCTCCTGCTGAAAATCTAACTGGTTTAAGGTGATGGCAAGTACGTTTTTCCTTGTTACATACAAGTAAGACCTTTCCAGACTTAACATCTTATCTGCTGCTGTCTTTTAGCAGAGACAATGATAATCAATAACACATTTGTCCCTCTGGTGTTCTTATGGCTCTCAAAATTTAACTGTTGGGTCTTGATTCTTACGTGCCAGTGAAGTTCTCCAGCAATACACCACCTCTGGGTATTCAACGCTTGATATTTTTGCATAGTCAAGTTTGTTTTCCTCCCCTCTTCCTCCTGTTGTGTTCATCAGCCTCGTTAGCCAAAACACACACAAAGTCACGCAGTTAACACATGGCCATTTCTGCTGACCTTCTGGGCTAAATACTAGCTGCATTTTTACAGAAACATAAGCCAGAATGTTTATTGCGATATCTACCCAGCCCTTTGTTCTCTGCAGAATGTAGAAGGCTATATTGTGCACCGATATTGGGATGAAATTCTCCCTGCTGACTTACCTAAACTAAGAGAATAAATAACATTAACAAAATCCTTCCCATTTGAGCCCCCATTAAGAACCAAGTTTTCACAAGCACTCCCTTTAAGTCAAAAACGTCACAGCCCTTTATATTAGGGCTGAAATTCCGGAATGAAAATATCTCCTTGGCGCTCCAGGAAGGTCCTCAACCATCTCTTCATTCCAGAGACGGCAAATGATTCCTGCAGGCATTGTGTGTATGCATGAAAGTGCTTCAGGATGAAAAGTGCTATAGAAATGTAAGCTACTATTAATTACGGCACTCGAAGGAACATTCAGATAGCTTAGTTTTTCAAACAGAACCTACATTAACGTTGCTGTATGTTCTAAATTTCATTTTCTCCACACCTTTTTATTTGCCACTCTGTCAAAGAAATACAAATTCACTGTTCCAACACACCTCTAAACCTAGATATACTCTCCCTGTTGATTCAACTGCAGGAATTGACTAATAGATATTATTTCTTTAGCACAGCTGAGGCTGATGTGAGGCAAAGATTTGGAAAGGAAGATAGGAAAAAATGGGTTTGTTTCATATGTACATATAAATATATACATTTCACACATGGGAGCAAGAGAGATGAGAAGAGCAGTCAACAGCGAAGCTGCCACACACAGATTTTCCTCAGATTTCCAAGAAATTAAGTTAAAATGTAGCAATTAAAAGGGAGGCAGAGGATGACAAGGATTATAATCAAATTTGTTCTTCTGGAACATCTTTAAGATCTTGCCTGATCAATCCCCATCCTGGTTCTGACAGTGTCTCCCTGCTCTTTAGGTCCGTAGCATCAGAATTGCAGGGCACAGAGGAAAAGAAACAACAACAAAACCCCATCATTCATGCTTTACCATATGACTAATCTAAGGGCTTCTAAAAAAAAAATTGTCCTCTAATATTTTCCAAATTCACCTGAAGCAAATGAAAAATGGATATTACTTATTGGCCTCCAAATTAGCTTACTTTGAATTACTACAAGATGCAGAAACAAGATATTTTTGTCTCATAACTATTTCTTAATGGGATGAAAAACTGGATATCTTAAAGTATAAGTCAAGGTTCAGAAAATTCCTTCCCTGAGCACTTCTGTTAAGAATAAATTATTCATCTTCC
Organism: Pampusana beccarii; assembly: GCA_013399365.1. Classification (NCBI taxonomy): domain Eukaryota; kingdom Metazoa; phylum Chordata; class Aves; order Columbiformes; family Columbidae; genus Pampusana; species Pampusana beccarii. The sequence continues at coordinate 352,666 of VWYH01004503.1, read as the reverse complement.
TACTTACCAGGATAATTCATTTTGCAGCCCAAACTAGCAGAACTTTTAATTCACTGGGTAGCAGCCTATGCTTTTACAGTTAAAGAACACATTTAGTTTCTTCCCTTTTGGCCAGCACTGATGAATTGCAAAAATCACCTTGTTAGCTGCGTTAATCTTATCTCACACAAAATTACAATGCAGACATCTACAGCATTCTCTAGATCAAAAGCTTTTTCATTTCAGGTTGTCTGTCCCTCTCAAAAGGCAGAGAACGTGGTGCTCTCATTCAGTCCAAATGCCAGGGATGGTTCAGATTTGGTTCTGATTAGATCCTGTGGATTGGAGGCTGCAGATAAAGGCTGCGAGATGGAGTTTTACTATGGGCATAGGTTGAGTGAGCACAGTCATGTTAAATAACTTAGCAAAAGTCTGACAGTGAGTGAGGAGCACCTGAATTTCAGAAGAACCCCCATAACAACAGTTTTCTATTGCAATTATTTAGCAAGTTTTACCTAAACTACTCCACCCAAACACCCAAAGTGGTGACTTTCTGTTGTTCTCCCAGTAACTGCTGCATTAAAGGGTATAAATCTCCTCACACTAGCACTCGCTACTTTAATTTGCATGGGATTAGTTTGTTTTTTCTTCCTAAACTCTCTAAGATTTTACAGGGCTTTAATGAGTAACTAGAAAGAATCCAGACTTGTTAAGCCTCTGACAGATGTTCTTTAATAATATCATCATTCTTGGTCTTTTCAGAGCGTAGAGAATTGGGATTACATTTTGTGGTCTGTTATGCAATCTTTACTAGAATTTAACTATTTCCTTAGCTTTTGTTATGAAGATGCTGTGTTGATGGCTGCTATTCCAACTCAATTATTGCTGACTAGGTTTTTCATTTTTACAAGCACAGCCACCCTATGTGTATCCAGTACATTACTAGTTTTTATTTTTTAGGGAGATAACAAGGCAGTAAGAACAGTGCCATTCTGTAGATGAAATGGTGTCACCCAGTAGGTTTTTACTACTGGATACACTTTGATAACATAATGTCCTTCCTTTGGACAAATCAATTATCCTCACCTCTTCTTGCTTTACACTCGCATCCTATTGTCTGTTCAGAAATAGGAATAATTTGCCTTTTCTGACAGCACAAGCATCACATTCAGTCATATCTCACAAAAATATGTCTCTAAGTTCAGGTAGGAAGACACACAGGATAAGAGAAACATGATAAAGCCAAGTATACCAAGCTGGCAAAGATGAAAAGACATGTGGCCTGATACCCTACTCTAATATTTTTACCAGAACCCTACATTTATTTTCTCAAGGAAAAAAAATGTTTTGAAGTTGCTTTAAGAAAAGGAAACAGTGTAACTCTCTATTGTTCTTCCTTCCTGCCAGAGCAATCAGACATTCTGGCCACACGTGCTGTATCTCATGTAAATCACACAGCCCTTCAAATGGGACAGAAAATTGATCCTTGAGCTTCAGCCAAAACGCACACTTCAGATATTAGCACCAGCCATCTATGTGTTTGCTTTATCAGCATCTACAACTAAAAGCATTATTGAATATTTCCATGTAACTTATGCATAGCCAGTAGAGTAAGGATACCTACTAGAAAAATGTTCTATAATGCTGTTTCCGTACGTAGCCCAAGTTGTTTACCGGCCTCCCTGGACTCCTCAGGAATTGCCCAGGACAGCTCCTTTCTGGAAGCCTCGTTGCACTAACAGCACAAACCTCTCACAGATTTCCTTCCCAAGAGTCCCACTGCTTTTCTCATTCTTTCCGAATAGCGAAAAAAAAATCTCTAACGATGTTTAAGAGGGGTAGTTTTGAAAAATTATTCTGCCTTTACATATTTACCTTAATAAAGTTAAAAGAGCCATAAAACTTTGATTACTTACAAATACGGCTCATTTAGCATATTCTTGTTTTTCTAACTTTATTTATTTATTTACTTACTTCAGCTCAGTACTAATTCTCTAGCCTGTGTTTGCAGTAATTGCAGCTGATTCCAAGCTATTGCTTGTTCACCAGGAAGACGCTTCGTACCCCAGAATCCAATCAGGTTTTCTCATTAATCAAAGCCCTTCAGAGCTGAATGCTCCAGTTCCCTAATCACATCTGTGAATGCTGCATTACAAAATATGTTTTCCCAGCTTTAACCAATTCTCCTTTTGAATCGGACCAAAACTGTTATATTGAACCATGTATTTTTTACAGGACTTAAAATCCACTTGATGGAAAGAGGGAGTAATTTTCCTATTTCTATTTCTCTCTCTCCTCCATGTTATGTAAGGTGGTCATGTCTTCACCTTAGTCAGCAGCACGTTTTTGTCCACTTAAGTGCTATTTGTTTCCTATTTCCATATTTTGCTGCTTTGTTTTATTTTCTTTCCTGCCTCCTCCCCAGGTTTCTTCAATAGAAACAAGGGAGAAGAGGGTCAAGGCTCAGCATAAGGCTATTTCTGGATTTACAAGCTGTGCAACACAACAGCAACATATCTGTAGAGCAAAATAATACTTGCTGGGGAACTGACATTCGCACTGTACAAGTTTCAAGAGTTTTACTTCAAAGAAATGCTAACCTGAATACCCACTAACAACTAGAGTACATTAGGTGTAATTATTTAATATTAATACATTTTCCTCTTTAATTTCACCAGAAAGGAAGCTGGTCTGTGTGTTCAGAAATTACTGAATGATACAAAACACAACATGGCAAAATGAGAGATTATTGGGGGATTTGCTTTAAAAAACAGACTCCTGAGCTAAGTCATTCATGTAGCAATACTTCAAGTCGCTGAATCCAAAGTAATTCACATCCTAGAGTTACAATTTTCATACAGTCAACTTCATCAAAAAACACAATAATAACATAAAGCACTTATCCAGGTGACAAGAAACCCGAGTACACTTACAACTTCAACAGGGGGGACTTCAGTCAATATCTGCTGCCACACCAAGCACACAATCACCGGCTAATGCATGAGAAGGAACAACCCCATTTGATCCCTTCCAGAGAAGACAACTACTGCGAGGCCATAAAGTCAAGCTCCAGAGGACCAAACCAAACACAGATTAGAAGACAGGTCCGTCAGCGGTAGGAAGAAAATCAAAAGGCTTGCATTTTGTTCCCACAATAGTTTGTGTATTTTACATTGCCCAGTCGCCAGCTAAAGAAAAGAGAAACCACACTGTGAGCAAGCTTCTAATTCGGGTAAAGTATATGGCTCCCACTCTGACAGAAAGCAGAAAACCATAAATCAGCTTTGAAGCAAACCTTGTACCTGAAGGACACTTCTGCATCCCACTCAGAGCCTGGAAACAGAATTGGGAACCTCTGCACTTTGGTTTTGGGCCACAGGAGAGCAAGGCAGGCGCTCCAGGCATCCACCTCGCTCTTTGATTTCTGCAAACATGTGAGTATTTATGTTAAAAATCTCAAGAATGCTACAGTTCAGAAAGTAGGTATTTCTAGGGTTTTAAAGGTATTGGAAAATGAGTTACCTGGACATCTAAATTCCATCCTACAGACACACACACAAAAAATAAATCGGGGGTGATCTACACTTGCTTACTTCAGCAATTTGCTCAGCTCAGTAAGGAAGTATTAGTATTATGAGCGATTAGTACCATCACTGCTGAAATATCCTTTACATTCTTCCTCCTCCCTGTTTTTCTTCCGCTGAGAAGCCATGGGTTTCCCATATTCTTTGCTTTCAGCTTTTTTTACAGCTAAAAGGCCCTATGACTCAAGAGAAAGCTTGTAATGTCTGTCTCATTCTTAGTCCTAATGGTGTAGTAGGAGTAAATCGTGGAAAAGCTAGCAAACGAGAGGTCTTGATATTAGCTCTAATTTTAAAAAGAACTAACTCTTCCAATAATGGAGCTGATTATTAGCTGATTATTAGCAAGGATCCTTCAAAACACGAGGAAGTAAAATTTTTATGAATATTCTTTTTAATGACAAATATTTTTCCTCAGTGTAAAAGGCTGGGCTGCAGCATTTAATTAGTGTATGAAATCAGGATTTCATACAGTAAAACAAACATAAATATGAACTTAGGAGGAATTCATTGTCAGGCGTGTTTGAAAAGGATTGCAGGCACCCGGGGAATGCTTCTGTTTGTTGGTTTAAAAGGCCTTTTAATCCAAATCTAATTTCCTGCTAAACCTTGAAGCATTTCAGCACAGTCTTTTCACGCACTGGAGAGTGTGGTACATGCCTCGCACATCATTTTACCCTGGCTCGGGGTTTGAACTGGCTGCTAGTGGTAATGTAATATGGAGCTGTCACGTCTTCTGCTATTTCAAACTCAAACTAGGAAATAAGAGACTGAAAATAGTTACTCTTCTGACTCTCTGTGTTCTGAAGTTTGAGTTTCTCCTTTAATATTGGAGAAAATCCTGTGAAGTATCACCAGCTGCCCTGGACACCCACTGTTGGCTGCTGTCAGACACAAGATGCTGCGTTGGATGGATCTGACTATGGCTGCTGTTATGTTTTTTATGCTTTTCTGAAGTTTTAGTAGATCATAACTACCTGACATTGTCACAGTGAACCTCAAATTATAACTGGTTGGTCTCAGTAGAAACACTAAAGCCTGATATTCTTCCCACCATAAGCAATGCAACTGGGCTTGTTGCCTTCAGTGAAAGTTGCATTAGGTTTTAATACTGAAAATTGTAGAACGAAGAACCCAGAGTGTTTTCTCCTTCTCCAAGTCTATCTTTTGGATTAGATTCACTTTATTCAGAGTACAATAATTTCTACCCAAAAGAGACAGAAGAATACTGGTGCTAGTCATAAGAGCAATGACTCCTTGTGTACCAACGTGTGTCAGCTGTACTACCATAAGACATGGGCAGCCAAAATACCTGCAGGAATATATACCTTGTGTAAGAAGAAAGCATCATTAACCAAACCTTATCCTTATTTCCGCATAGAGAAGTTATATTGCTATCACTGAGACTTATACATGTGGATCTAAGGGCAGAATAAAGATGCTAGCTAGCATTTCACTGTAGAGCAGTAATTATTCACATTGTTTTGCTCAAAACAATTTCAGACTAATGTACTGTAAAACTGTGCAGTGAGTACGGTAAATTCTGCTTTCCAGCTGAAACAATTCCAGACTAAGATGCTTCCTGATGAATACATGAGCTAGTTCTGCAGGCAGTGAAACTGTGACATGATGTTGAAACATCAATCCAGAGTCTTTTGGACAGCATGCAGAAGAAACGCAATGGGTTATTTACTTGGCGTTCAATATTCTTCTGTTATGGAGGTCATTTTGTATTTCTTTCCAATTAGAGGGAAAGGTTCACATGAAGTCCAATCTGTGTTCAAATTATATTATCTACATACTCACAGTTTTCTTGCCATTTATGACTTTAACTGCAGGTATCAAGGATCCAAGGCTCAGGCAGTCATCATGAATCAGACACAAGAGACTAGTTGCTGAACTCAGCCCTGCAGTACAAATCCAAAGGCAAACTATTACCTGTTTCTAAAACAAAACTTGCCCATAATAAGGAGCCTTTGTTCACCAGTCTTTGCCAAAATCTCTTAATCTGGCACTCAAAATGATCAGCTGGCAGAAAATAGAATCACTGCAATGGTGCACACAAAATATCAGCTGGGGCTTAGGGCAAATCTTGGTCCTAATGAAGTTAATGGCAGAATTCCCACTGACTGCAAAGGGACCCGAGACAGAATGTGACAGCTGCATATAAACCAGGGCAGGCTGGTAACAGCCTTTCAGCTCATTGTACTTCCTTGGAAACACACAGAGGTTTTCACAACTCCTTTTGTCCACCCCAGCAACTCAAAGGAGATTTAAAATTACCTTGAGGCTAACGCTGAGCAGCACAGTTACAACTGATTTTTAGTTCTCTGCTGCATAAGAAAAACAAAAACGAAATGCTGTTTCGAGGCTCTCTCGGATGAATATTTCACAAACTTTTTAGATAATTAAAATTCTACAAATTACTAGCCAGGGCAAAATTTATTCAACTTAAAATGTTTTGCAATGCAGTTTAAAAAATAAAGAAAAATGGTCTGATAATTCAGTTGAACAAAAAGTAATTTTGAGTTTAAAATCTCCTAAAATATTTTTAATAACAGCTTTTCACTTTTGACAGGAGCTAACTGGAACGATGCTTATAAAAGCTGTTGAAACTTCATTTCCCCAAAATTAGTTTTGGTCAAAAAACTCGTAGCTCATTTTTTAAAGATGTGAGCTTTGGATAGCAGGAGGCTGGCGGAACAGGTCACAAGCTGCTTCTGGACTCCTTCCCAAAACCAGTGCTTTGTGGTGATGTGAAAACATCTCAAGACAAAAGCAAAGTGAGTTTGGTAACCCCAGCTGACAGAATTGCTCCTGTGCCCCAAACCGAGGAGACGTTCAGGATTCCTGGGATTGAAAATGGATTTGCTTTCCACGGGGCTTGTCCAGCGCTCACCCCTCTATTGCACTTGCATAGAGCGAGATTCAGAATTTCCTCCTTGTCCTTTGATTTTTCTCTTAGCAAAGTAGTTCAGTGGCTCTATACTGAATTCCCATCACTCTAATTACACCTATGAAAAATGAATTTTACCTTCTTTTCCTACTGTATCTTTGCCTTTATAGCCTGTATCACAGGTGTTTATTCAGCGTGAAGAATAAAGTCAGGATCTTCTCTTTTTCTTTGAAGAGGGTAACGCAAAGCCATCCTGGTTTTTCTTGATGAAATCAGCGATTCTGTGAGGAAAACTCTCACACAGGTTCAAATTCCTGTTATTTTGCTTCAGTTGCTACTTGGGGCCACCGCACTGTCTGTTTTGGATGCGCCTCCAGGCCGTTTTGGCCTTCTGAGGTCTTTTTTTGACACCCTGAGAAGTATTGATGAGTTTTCATACCCCTGCGGCAATGCAACCTGTCTCCTTGGCAGCTAAAAATGACGCTGCGCCGCTTGGCCCGCTCTCCGGCGCGGTTCATCTATTATTTTCTTGGCACATAATTTTCAACAGGTGTCATCACGCTCCAAGAGGCCCGCGGCAGCAGCCTGCAAGACAGTAATTCCTTCAAGGAGCTGCTCTTTTAGAAGAAACGGCGCTCGCGTTGTCATGTGGGCCGCTGATTGTCGCCTGGCATCTCTGCCCTCAAGGCGAGAGTCCAAACAACTTGTGAGGAGGCACTTTGCCATCTCAGCAGATGGACATGAGCGTAAGCAGCTTAGAGACGAGGGCTGCGCATCGAGCAGAGGCACTGAGGGCATGGTTGCCGGCCAAGAACGCTGCAACTGCTGTTTATCTTCTGCTTACCAACCAAGAGTTGTTTATCTTCTGCTCACCGACCAAGAGTTCAGGGAATATGTCATTGCTAATTAAGACCTGGGCTGGACTCAGGCTCAAAAGTATAAAATACGACTGTGTAAAACAAACCTCTGTCTGGATTGAATCAAGTCCTGAGAGGGGCCGAGGGAGCCATCAGGATGAAATCTGCCCTAGGGCTGCCCAAAATGCAGGAAACGATGCCCCAAAATGCTGGCAATTCATCAGATTCAGGGAAAGAGTAAAGGAGGGGTCATCAGGGAAATCACCGTTAATATATGGGTGGATTTATACTTACTGAAAACAAAAACTAAAACTTGGCATAATAAAGGTGTGTAGTTGAATGAATGGGAAAAAATTTAGGCCCCATACGAGAAAAAAATCCTAATTGTAAATTGCATGAATTTACAGAATAATCTCAGAAAGGAAGGCTTAGAGGCACTTTTGTCTGGCAAATGTAATACCTGAAATAAAAAACTCTTTCAAAATCAGAAGACAATACTGTAGTCACTGTGAGAAAACCCAGATGACCTGAGGGATATTTTTCTCTCTCAGTTCCATGAGTCAGATAAGATTACGTTACCTGAGGTACAGCAGTACTACAAGTCCTACAAGGCCTTTGTAAGCAAGTCTGAACTAGAATAGTGTTTCAGAGGCCATGTCCATGTACAGAAAAGAAACGAAGCAGAGGAACAGGCAATATATTATTTAAAGTATGACATGACATGCTTCTGCTCATTGGAGACAACTGCAGTACCGGATGACAGGATCAAGGATATGCTGAAAATACATTGGAAATACGTTAAATCTGCATTTTGATCTTGCCATTGTTATCTGAGTTTCACACCAAATATTCATGAAGGATCATAAAGTCTGGCCGCCCTTTTACAATTTTAGTTTCAAAAAAGGTTAGCAATTAGGGTAAGAAAAGAGGTCAAGCATTTGCTTTTCCGATAAAAAAGAAATTATAAATAGACAGAAAGAAAGCAAGTGAATAAAAATGCAAAACTAAAACCGAAAGGCATTCACTACATGATATTTGATGGAATACTTGAAATACAGCACCTTAAAAGGAAAAGCTGGCATAAAAAGTAAAAAGCCTGACAAAAAAAGAATAATGAATGAAGCACAGCAGATTTCAGAGCTGATGTTCTCTCATTCAGGTCATTATCCACACACTATGAGTAGTAGGATCATGTATTTCACATGATTTTTCATGTATTTTTATTTACACCACGAAGCTGTCTTCATCAAGTTTGAAAGACACTATGCCTGTATGGAAACTGGGATACAAGAAACTCAAAACGTTCTTCAAATCTTTACAAATACATATATTCAGACAAAAAAAGATCGTATATATTGTATGTTTCTTTTACCAGGCACTGACACTAAGAAGTTAGAAATGTCTATTTTCTTTTCCCACTGTCCTTTCTCTTTCCTGACCTCCAGTATAGAAAGAAGAACCGACAAGGGAGCAAAGCTGAAGAACAAGCGCAGCTTACACAAACAGATGCAGCATGTTCCAACGCTCTTCTCCAGTGATACAACTAGATAAATTATAGCACTTCAGACTGCTCTCCAGCCCTATGCAAAAAGACAGATGGGATTTGATTGTCATCACCACAATGTCTTTCCACAGTTCTACCAGCTTTCAAAAGCAGTGCAGCCCTGACAGCTACTTTCATTATCACTACGCTTGTATCTATATCAATATTTGAATTTATATATTTGCATTTCTGTCAGAGTACCTTCATGCATATGAAGAAAATATATGAGAAAATATCTTCAGTAGTATCATAAAAATGTTGCAAGGCCTTCACGTCCCCCTGCATTGTTTCATGTGATAAGGCAAGTATTTTGGGATACAAAGTAAATTAGAAGAAATCTGCAGTTTTGCCCTTCACTGTCTGTTACCTTACATTCTTTCCTACCGTAACTATTGAAAGTCAAAGCACAGGGAAGTTAGAATTTGCTCAATGAAATAACCTTTTCTCATTTATCACACTTCAAGTCACTCAGTTTTCATTTAAATATCCTGATGACCTACACAGTCACACGTGAATGTCAGTTGAACTATTACAACTCATTTTCTCCCACTGCCCATATTGCTTTGCAGTGCAGCCAAAGCCAATACACCAACAAAGTCAATTAAATGGATATTCTTCAGTTACTTAAAAGATGTAGGTCAGCTCTCAGGTTGAAGGTGACATGTTAGCCTTATCCTCTCTGCCAGCTGGCAGAAAATCTAATTTTGGGAAGGCTGGTTTGAAAAAAATCTAGAAAAAGATTGCTCTCCATCACAAACCACAAGTACAATGTACTGTGGTTGGGTTTTTTTAGGATGAGCCCTGAGCAGTGCCTGAAAAGTTTCAGGGAAAACAAAAACCTGAAGAAAGTAACCGGAAGTTGAAGAGCAACCAGCACTAGATGGCACACAGACAATGAAAACTTGTGCTACTGAAGTAGTGCTGGTTTCTTCTGGTTTACCTTTAGCTCTTTTTCTTCTTCCACGGTATCAAAGCCAGGTCTAACAAGGAGAGCAAGCACCTGCAGGTCAGGCACTCCACGGTCAAACTTGTGCTTGCAAGTCCAGCTCTCCCAAAGGTCTCCAGATACCTGCCCGAGGTGCCACTGCTCCACAGGCAGTGCACAAGGAGGTGAAATACCTCAAAACGGGCATCCAAAGACTCTTAAAATGCACACACGGTACTATGGCTAGATGCTAGTCTTATGGTTATTCTCAAGGTAATTCAGCCCTTCTTGTCTCCAGCTCTTGTTGCCTACCTGGTGACCCAGAGACCTAAGCTCCTGCCAAACTTGAGGACTCACATGGCCTTCCATCACTAACCTCAGGCCTTTTGTCCCTATTCATGCAGAGATTTCTTGGAAAACTGTCTTCTCCTTGTGTAAACTGTTTTCTCACAGCCTGGCTTCATTGCTACCTTACCTCACCGGGTCAGCAGACATCTGCCAGTGGTGGTGCAGCCAGTGCAGAGCCAGGCAGGCTGGAGAAGAGCAGGACAGACCGACCATCCTCATCCAACTGCTGCCACAAGGATGGGGCGCTCTGGAGCTTTGGGTCCTCCGCACACTTTCTTCCTCCAGATGATGAGCCCACAGTAACTAGTGTACACTTTCCACATGGTTACCTGGGAGAAAGGCAGAGGAAAAAGGGAAAGGTAGAGTCAAAGATCTTTCCTTGGGCCTCCTCACGCTCCTGAGAAATGTATTTCAAGAATTTACCCTGTGCCATGGGGGAGGGCAGGGAGGAGGCACTTTTTGAAAGCAGTTGTTTTAGGAAACACTAAGCACAAGGATGGGTTTGAAATGTGACCCTGACCTACTGTGTGCTTCACATTTTGCAGGAAAATGCTTTTATCTACTGCAGATCCATAGCTTTTAGCCCTTTCCTGAAAGAAGGGGTCTGTGACCTGTCTTTGATATAGCTAAGCAGGGACTATTCTTTTCCTTTTAAAACAGAGTTGAAAGGGGAGATGATAAAACAGCATTGAATAAAATATGAATCCTTGGAGCAGAATTCAAGTAGTGAATCCTGTAGTGCCCTACCCATGAAGATACGTTCGTACTCCCATTATCTTACTGGCCCAGTGAATCTTGAGTTCATTTCTACACGATAATCCAGATTCAAGAGGACGGCTGAAGAGCACTGCCCATGTATCTACCCCATTAACCACAGACACCTAAACTGGGCAAGAAAATGGGGCAGGTGGGTTTCAACTCAGACAGGAAAGAAGGGTGAATATCATTATTTCACAATTAGAGGCTGCTACGTATAAGGGGAAGGATGGGGTGAGACTATCTTCCTTCTGAAGGAAAGTGACGTCTACTGCAGTTTGTCCAATCTTTCCCATTCATAAGGCACTCAACTAGGTAGAATCCCTTTGGAGTTTTAATCACAGGATTATCTAATTATTGGATCTTAAATGTGAAGCCCGTCAGACCCAAGTAGTGAATTGTCACTTTAGCTCGGTATCTGGACGAGGATGAGCAGATCTGAACTCTGGCAGAAGAGGGAAAAGAAACATACTGAAGCATAAACAGTTACAGCTACACTTTGAAAGCCAACAGCAGCGAAAGGGCCAGCATCCAGATCCTGACACACAGGGGAAAAGCGTGAGTTCATGGCATATTTAAGCTCACAAGAAAAAGAGAGAACTGAAAAATGGAAAATACATAATAATAATGTCATGAGCAGTACAACCTTTTAGGTTTCTTACTAAGTGTGGTTCAGCAATGCAAGTATGATCCGAAGTGTGGGTTCACTGGTTAATATATTAAGTAAATTCTTGGTTCAAAACTCCACTGGGAACGATAGTCATTAGGCACTGTCACCTACTGTAGATGGTTATGAAGGATCTTAATAGAGGAAGAAGCTATTAAACATTTCATCTTAATAATACCTACCTGCTGTCTCATGGTCTACAAAAAGAGACATGAGAATTTTCCATGATAAATTTATCTCCTAGAAAGGGAAGAACTGATACTTGCTACAGATTTTTGGCTGATTTTTTTTCCACTTGTCTTTTTTTTGTCATTTCATTCCATATGCTCTGGAAGCATTTGCTGCCAGAGAGGAAAAACATATTATTTATTGAACCAAACCAACAGTTCATGTAGTTTTATGCCCTGTGTATGCAGTGGTCAAGGTGAGTTACCTTGCACTGAACAGAATGGGAGAGGTACAGGAAATTCTAACTAAAAATTCTGAACAGCAGGCTCAATAAGAAAATTCTGGCTTAAGCTCAGGGTGCCTGTGCCCTGCAATATGATGATTTATAATTATTTAAATATTGTATCCCATTCATATTTGTCATTTCTTTCCAATTTTTGTTCTGGTGGCTTGATAATACAGAGACTGTTTCAACTCATATATTCCTAAACAATATTTCACTCCTGTACCGCACTCTCCTAGTTCACCAGCACGAGTTAAACTGACGAGAAACAGGCAGTTTCCATCTGCTACCAACAAATGGGATCTAATACATTAATTACATTAAAACCCTATATTTGAAGAAGTTTTCTAATAAAGTCCTAGAGAACCATTACCACCATCTTTTTCCAGTTAAACCTACTGTGGCTCACGGTCTGGTCTAATATTCCAAGCCACACTACCTACAGTCTGCATTTGAAGATCAAGCCCTGGGTGCTCTGTTGAACAGATGTCTGGTTTGGTTTAGATTCCCAAAGTCAGATGCAAATCCCTCACGTTGCCTCCCTTCTCCTTGACTGCTCTGCTCAGATAAATTTCCCCGTGACCATCACCTCCCTCATGTTTCCTAAACCAGAAATGAACCACTGATTTGTAACACAAGTAGCAGGTCTTCACGCTGGTTAGCCCAACACAGGCGGGCATACAAATGTTTTCTGCACCCTATCCAACATTAGGGTACGGGAGAACTGATTTCTCTCCACATTTACTTCCATTCTTCTGGAACTGTGAAAAATCAGTGGCCTTGATTAGGTATTTTGTCAAATGGGTTTTGATGAGATGTGTGGCTGGAAGGATATTTGACTAGTTCTGCGTCTATGCTCTCCAGCAGAAACAGCTCATCAACTTAGCTCATATATTTCAGCAAAAAGAGCAGGATGAAATGTCATAAGGCTGTATTGGATTATATGCAAGGTTTCCTGACCTAATTCACTTTAATTTTTCCTTCGTTTTTTCCCTGTAGTGCAGTATGCTTCAGTAAACCTAATATCTGACTTTCATAACTATTTTGAAAATTATAAATACGTCTTCTATGAAGCACTATGAAAAGTCATTGCACCACAAGCCTTACAAAGAGCTGCTGAAAAAATCTTCCATTAAAAGTGCATTAGGGGCTAAACGAATCTACAAAACCATACTCAGAGACCCATATATTGCCCTTATGGGGAATAAGACGTATAAAGTTTGTGGCTGGCAATCTGTTATTTAAATGGAACATTAATGTAATAGAAAGTATCTGCTTGTATCAGCAATACTACCATCATAAACTTCACGGAGTAATCTCTTGCTGTTAATAGCATTTCACAGGAATCACCGGAGACAGCACAGAAAACATATCCACTGTAGCAAGATACAGCAACATCTCATGGATAGTCCTTTCTTTTCGATGAATTTAATGCAAAATTAAGGCCATTATTTTAAAATTTCAGCACTTGAATTTGATTCTGGATCTCAGATCCACAAAGAATGAAGATAGGGTACCAATCTGATCCAGATTTTCCACTTTATCTACAAAAAAATGAGAACTCACCAACACTGAAATCTGGTTCTCAGAAATGCTGTCAGGCGCAGAGTGTGCTTATGTTAATGTTATGGAACTTAAGTTATGCTTAGTGGATTAAGATGTGCAAATCTAATTGAAGTTTCTGAGCCAAATCCTTAGCTGGTGTAACTCAGATGTAGTTCAGATTTAAATAACACCAAACTAACGATATAAATTACCAGTGAGTAAAAACAATCACAGTAAGAAAAAACAAATTACTTGACTATGTCCTTTCACTTACTAAATAAAATAACAGGTTTCAGTAATTTTAGCAATAGCAAAGTTTCAAGTAGCAGTTAGCAATATGCTTCTGAAAAACATAGATTTGTTATTCTCTTGGTGTCTGAAGTACTTGAACACTTTTTTGTCTTGGTGTTTTTTTTCATCTTCCATCACTGCAATACCCAACCAGAAAATCTGTGATGTCTAAAGTTTGGGCTTCATTTAGACTTCATAAATAAATGGTAGATAAGGGCTTGTCTGACCACCCTGAGCTTAGAATTCCTTCATATTTTCCTGTCTCCATATTCCAGGACAAGTCTGTGATATTTTACGCTTAAAAACCACCGTGAAAACATAGACATTCCTTTTATTTTCTCACCAATAGGACCTAAATGATACATTCTGAGCATGCTCAACCCAATGAAAGAGTGGAGAGGAAGTCTCCATAAAGTCATTAGAATATTTATTTGGGTACTGGACAATCCAGATAAAAAAGCTTCATCACATTATAAAACCTGGACCTATCAACCCTTCCAGCAAGACGGCATCCCGCTGGAAACCACAAGACAAATGGGTCTCAATATTTCCTTGTGAAGCTCTTCTTCTTTGCACAGAAAAATTTTAAATATTTGTCATTAGTTGGAAATAGATTTTCAGAATTCATATGGGATAAAAGCAAAATCAATTAATATTTTGTTTCTTAAAAGCAGAGAGAAGCTGAGGAGGGACCTGAGAGACAGGGAGCTTCCCGAAGGCACTGACATGTTCTGCCATTTTTGCCCACTGACTTTTATAACTCCGTTTTTTTAGGCAAATTTAGATCCAAGTATTGGATGACAGAATTTATGAACTTATCTCTGGGTTGTGAACTCGTCTAGACCTCTGGGTATGAAAAGTTGGGAATTATGCAGGTTAGTACTGCAGCAACAGAAATCCCCTTGAGAATTCGCCCTCCATGTCTCAGCTCTGTGTTGCCTGAAGAAGGGCAGAGGTCAGGTTATTCTACAGAACAAAACATAATAAAAACATTATTATTTTTTTTTTTTGCCATGTAAATCACCACCGCCTGCAACAAGAAGCAAATGGCAATCTCTAATTGCAGGTTGTCAGAACCAAGTATTTTTCCCAGTTCATGGGAACAGTAGTGACAAACTGATGCCACATCTGAAAACATGACTTACTGTCTCCTTTTTCTGACATTTAATAGACTGAAAAGCCTTTGTCTTATTAATAGGGCTTACTTTTTTAGAAGTACAAAGTACATATTTGTCCCGAATATTTCTAGAATAGTTTTCAGGACAGCCATAAATCTACATTAGAAAATACCTTGGCAAGCAGCGATGGTTTGATTGTACAAAATGCTTCCGAGTGATACTTAGCCGATTATGCTGCAAATTTTTTAAAGGCTAAAATCAAATCAGATCAAATCAAATATAATCAAAAACAATTCAGCTGAACGTCCTGGAAGAAAGGATAGGCAGGTGGTCCACTTTACTTTTTTTCTATGTTTTTCGGAAATATGGATGTAAGGTAGAGATGCTCGCACTCAAAAGCTACTCAGTGCTTAGTAAAGCCATTTATAGTAAAATTTTAATAAGCACAGTGATGACTTAAGAACCTAAATTCCCTTTTTCAAAGTGAGGTAGGCACTGACAAATTTAAATCTTCTAAAAATATAAGTGACTCAACACCATAATTCCCCAATTCTCATGCACACAACCAGTGTGAATTAAGCTTTTTATCTTTTAAGGAACAGAATTATTGCAAATGGCAACTATTTTTCTACCGATATTCAAGCAAATAAAGAGACTTCGTATACTTTCTACAGACTCTATTTTTTCATCCAAATCTGAAATTATTTCATCTTGGAGCTGGTCAAAGGTAAGTTTATCTGTCTTGCAATCAGAGCAAGATCACTTCCATAGCTGTGGGCAGTTTGTAGGAGATTTCCCAAAGAGCATCAAATCCAAACCAGAAAACACAAATGCTTATTATGAAAATGTTTATATTTAGAACAGGGGCAAGTATTTTAAGCAGTTATTTCCACGGGAAGGGATTGCCAGAAAAGGAAGATGGTGGCAAAACGTGTTTGCACCTCCTGCTAGCTGGGAAAAAGAAAGGCAATTTTAAGTTTCTTTCTACAGAGCCATTCTAGGTCATCTGACAAAATCTCAGCGCAGAAGCCGCTGTCCCCTTCTGCTGGGGAAGGGGCTGCAAGGGCACCCGTGCACCCCAACCTCTGTTTCCTTCCTTGCCATGCTGCGGGATAAATGGTCCAACTCACTGCTTCTTCAGCCTGAACAGGGAGACGTGTTTTGGGGACTTGCCTTTCAATTTTGCTTTTTCCTTGCATCCTGATATATCTTCTTTGCCTTAATTTCTCAAGAGGATTTTCCATCAGCTAAATATATATGAAAAAATATCTCCAGATATTTTCTAACATACAGAAATCGGTGGAGTTTTGGAACAGACGATTACTTACTTTAGCACAGACTTTCCTTTTTATTCATTTTTGTACAGCGCTTCACACAATAGGGGCCTAATAATATTAATGATCCTTTACCTCTAAAGCCTGTGACTTGAAAGGGTCATTTCAGACACTTGGGCATTTCCATCTGTGCCAAGCCTCTAACAACCTATTATTCTGAAAAAAAATCCCCTAAAGCACAACAATATTTAAGGATCTAGCAGATCGCTAAGGACCTACTTGAGACAATGATATAACAACTTGAAGAAATCTATCTGGTTCTATGAATCCACATTTTGTTTCTAGGCAGTATGATAACTTGTCTAAAAGAACTGCACTCATCTAACCTGTTGACAACAACCTTTTCCCATTTCATATAGCACATACACTGTGATAAACTAACATCAGTATTCTTAACTGAATCTGGAAAATAGACATTTAGGACACAGCATTTGCAAACTCAACAGGATCACTCAAAGCACTACAGGCTTAAAAATACACAGTAAGGGATCTTAAACTTGAACATAAATGTTATTGAAGAATACTCCTGAGAGCAAGTCTGAAAAAAAATGGTTATCAATAGTATATTTTAAATCAATGAGCTGCTCTACTATTGGAATTTAGAGATGCTTGTGCCCTTTCTGACATTACAGTGCTTTCTGTGCTTGCTTTGTCTGATCACAGCCTGTAATTTTTCTGTTGCTGTATTTCAAGCTGCTGATGAAACAGCCTGAGGAAGACTGGAAACACCTCTTTGAAATGCACAGCAGGATTTCTCGAAAATGAACCAACAAAACTTTGAAAACTCTGCTGCAGAAACTATGAGAGAAAACTATGTGCATTGCTAGCATAAAAATATTTTGATATCTGGGAAATGCTCAGGTAGGATTAAAAGAGAGGGCAAATAGTTGTCTAAAAAATAATCAAGTATGGGCAAGAGCCTGTGCACAGATGTAAGATTCCCCCAACTAAAAGTAAATATTTGTCCTTTATTGTTTTTCCCGCCTCAATGTACAATGACAGAAGGACAACTAAACCTGATTCTTTGCCATGGTCTATATTAGGAGACCAAGTAGCCACTTTAAATTATTTCAGTTGTAGAAAATTACTTGGTGGAAGTACACAGCAATTCTTTTCTGTCTCAGATGAAAGGCTGGAGGTTGGGGGAACAGGAATTGATGACGATCTCAAACTGATCATTTCATGGTAAGGGACAGATAGGAAGTCTTGTGTAGCATCATGCTACCAGAAAATTAGGACATTCTTTCTCACAAGGATTTGCTGATATTTTATTATCGGTTACATTTCTGTGAGTACCCTGTGTGCATTGCACTACAAAGCCTGTCATGAATAGCAATCCCAACGTTGATTTCATTTAAAAGTCACAACATAAGAAAAAACAGAGCAGAAACCCGACACTCTCCTTTGCTACATATGGAATTTCCTTGCCAAGAATAGTGCTCTAGAAATCTTTTTTCCTTCTTTCCGCTTTTGCTACACGTGTAAAAGAAGACGACTGCCAGCATGCGACAATCAGTACCACTTTGTAAAACAGACAATGAAACAAACCTGCTCATGATAGCAGAAATCTGGAACCAATGATGTGGAGACCTTCCTCCAGCACTGCACTACTGCAGATGGTCATAAAGTATTTGAAAAGGAAGCCTTAGTATGTTTCACTTATTTTTACATTTACTTAAACAGAAGAAGTTTAAAGTTTCAAGCCCTGTGATGCCCATCAAGAAAAACTTCGATAAACCAGAAAAGAACCCGTACATCCCAACTGACTTCCATCACTAGTAGGTAAATCACAACTTAACACCTCGAAGTAGCATTGTGCCAAGGCAATACACTGTCAATGCCACCTAGAGACAAATGGAATTACAGAGCAGCCGGGACAGTAGCTGCAATGTCCTCCTCTCAAATAAATGGTCGTTACCCAGGGACGCAGCCCGCTTGGCATGCAGACAATCACAGGCACTTGAGAGCTCTCTGCAGCACAGACCTCCTTGCTTTTCTGTGTATTTTTATTCTGCAAGGCAGAGCAGAAGGCGGCCTCACGGCACCACTGAGGCTCTGGGATTCTCCGGTGCAAACAAAACTAAACAAGCCCACCAAGCAGCTGCACACAGCTCTGACACATTCTGTGGCCTCTTCTGGAAACAGAACCCGCTCTGTGTATGGTGGCCAGTGTTCACTATTTCTAACCATTTCCCTTCTCAGTCTGGGAAATGTGTCAAGATCAGAATTGGAATCAGAAACATTCAGCATCCTTGAGCCTCCTCGGGTCTTTCAAATAATTTAAATACAAAAGGGAGTGTTTTACCCCACAGATCGTCAGCCTTATGTACACTGTATTAACAAATAATATTAAAAGCAACTCTCCCTCCACCCCTCCCCAAAGGGGGGTTCATGGCCAACCCCCCCCGGCCGCCCTGACCCGCCTGGCGCGGCCTCACAGCGCCCCCTGCCGGCTCCGCGCCGCAACGGCGGGAAAAAAGTGTTTGCCGTGATTACTTCCAATTTTTAACTAGGGTAAAACTAGTTTTAACTCCATCTATGTGAATTTTGAAATTTATATATGTGTATTTTGAAATACACATATTTTCACTCTTTATATGCACGATTTCCTATGTCTGCACGTGGCCTGCGATTTCCAGAGCCACCCATCAAAATTGCTTGCCTGGTACCATGTGCGTGACAGCAGGTGTCCACGCTGACCAGGACTGGTAATCCGTGAGGATTATCTGTGTCTCAGGCTGGGACACAGAAACATAGAATCATTTCGGTCGGAAGAGATCCTCAGGATCATCAAGTTCAACCATAACCTCACTCTGGCACTAGACGATGTCCCTAAGAACCTCATCTAAATGCCTTTTAAACCCCTCCAGGGATGGTGACTCCACCACTGCCCTGGGCAGCCTGTTCCAATGCTTCACAACCCTTTCTGTGAAGAAATTTTTCCTAATGTCCAATCTAAGCCTCTCCTGGTGAAACTCAAAGCCATCTCCTCTTGTCCTATCACTTGTTACTTGGGAGAAGAGACTGACCCCCACCTCACTCCAAGCTCCTTTCAGGCAGTTCAGAGATCAGAAGGTCTCCCCTCAGCTCCTGCTCTCCAGACTGAACCCCCAGGTTCCCTCAGCTGCTTCTCATCAGACTTGTGCTCCAGACCCCTCACCATCTTCATTGTCCTTCTATCATCTCCATCAGCCAGGCTGGGACATTGCCAGGCCCATCTCGGAGGGGCCCATGGCCAAGCTGGGCAGGGTCAGGCAGGGCTGGCGGTGCCCTCAGAGTCCCAGCAAGTTTGTCTTGTGTCTTCTGGTTCCTCCTGCTTCAACATTCCTCCAAACTTTTCTCCTATTTTCTGCATTTACAAAGGGACCTGGACATAGCAGGGGAGTCCAGCTCCTGTACAACACGGAGGGCAGGTCTGTGTTGCTATGGGTGCAGAGCTGGTTCTTGATTGTTAAAGCTGACGGATAAAGATGATCAGGTCTCCTTGCCTGCCTAGTATGCAAATTAAATACTTTCCTATACCACCCACAAAGAGTTCAAACAAACCCTGAAGTGGATTAAGCAGCTAAGAAAAGGAAAATATCCTAAATGTAGAATGATGGAATGAATAAAACAGTTTTTAATAACATGAATGAGAATCTCAAAGCAGCCGTGCAGGTCCTGAACTGTACCAGCTCTGGTGCCAAATCAAAGCCCAGAAATTAACATCTCATAATCGGAAATGTTTAGCACTCGTTATCGCATGTCACCAAGTTACATTGAAAAGCCATATTTTAGTAGTCATGCTTAAAGTTGCCATTTTGTTTTCACCACAGATATAAATATTAAAAAAAAAAGAAAAAAAATAAAAGCATGATTATATGGAGTAAGTATGCAATTGGAACTTTGGAAATAGTCCCTTAATGATTAGTTTCCTTAGGATGATATCAAGTACCTAAGAAATAACACAATAAAACAGACATTTAAGTCACTGGAAGGTTTGCACTTCTGGCAGGATTGCTTTCACTTATTATAAAAAGAACAGAACAAATTTCCTAAAATGTTTAATGTCAGTACTTGCAGTTCCCCTTTCACAACAGCAGGAGAAAAAAACAATTGTCTAAGGTCCAAAAATGACATCTGTGAAAGAAATCTGTGCTAAAAAGGATGAAAAGAACATCTAGTACAATTTATTCACAGAAATGCCCTTAATAGACTAAATTTGCACCATAAACCCTTTTCTATCCTGTTTGTATAGTAAAGAAAATGATGTTGTTGATCCTAGTGTTAAACCAGCTTTGTGTGGTATAGTAAATCAGACTCTATGCTATAGCCGATGGACACATCTCTGCTCTGTGCTCGGGACCATATCAGTCAGCCATCCGAAATAGTCGTCAGCACATTCATCCCTGTCATCTAATTTTCCTTTGAAGGCATCACTAAAACCAGCGGCTGAAATTTAAAAGGTTGAGGAAGCAACTAGACCACCACAACACTCTTTTTGTTACACAGCCCGTCTCAGATTTGCCACAGATTTGAAACTGGTGCTGCAGGCGGGGAGCAACAGGGCGAATTCAAGCAGCAGCCATCTTCCCAGATTAACATTTTCACCACTATTGACACTACAAGATTTATCACTCCCTGTTCAATTTAAACAGATTCCCCGGGGAAATTTTTAAGGGGTGCTTGCTTTATTAGTTGTTATTGAATTGGACCATTTGACAGCTTGTGGGGAATGTCTGAATAACAAAATCCTTGCTAGGAAGAGATCAAGGGACCCCTGGTGACTGATATGGATGACATTGATTTGATTTTAGCACGATGCATTTAGTTCCCATTGTTAAAAGAATATAGCAGATTAATTTATAGAATGAATAGTAACTATATGAACTGTATACACAAAGGAGTCTGACCATGGCCGTGATAGAACCTGGAGCCCTACAGCGTAAGTAATAAATTTCAGCACGATTACTTACTATATAGAGCTGGATTTCTGTGGGGATGGAGCACTAGGGCTGAATCCTACAGCTTGATATTCACAGAATCACTCAATGTATTACAGAGGCTGAGAAGTGTGGAGAGAAGAAAAGATGGGAGAGGAAGATTTCTGTCATCTTAAAGCTCATT
The DNA here is from genome assembly GCA_013399365.1 of Pampusana beccarii. Taxonomy (NCBI): domain Eukaryota; kingdom Metazoa; phylum Chordata; class Aves; order Columbiformes; family Columbidae; genus Pampusana; species Pampusana beccarii. The sequence continues at coordinate 331,269 of VWYH01004503.1, read as the reverse complement.
AATATCTTTCTTCCAGCATAAATATAAAGAAACCGTGAAACATTCTTGTATAATTTAAGCAGGATGTTGACACAATAGAAGTGCTCTGGCAAATACAAACGCAGGGTGAATTAGCGTCATGAAGTTTAAGAGGTATCTTTGGTATTAAAATATAAAACACAAGGCTGGCTAATAAGTAACAAACCACAAGGTTAAACACTGATAAGATTGGAACTATTTTTTCTGAGGGATTATGAGAAAAACAGAGAGAGTCCAAGAAACTGGAGACAGGAAAGACTGTAAGTTTAAGGAATTTACCCAGACACTAGAACATTTATAGAACTATGCGCAAAGACACCAGCTTCCTCTAACATGCTGATAAGAAGAACTTTCAGAAAAGAACCAATTTTACATGATTACATCACCAGCACCGTTTGTTAATTGTCATAACCCATTAAGTCCCTCATTTTAGGTGTAGTCAGTAGTCTAAAGTTGTAATGTAAATGGCTTTCAGTTCCTAAAGAAAGGGTAGGTGAATATTCCTGTTCCACCAAGAAACAGTAGGTAGTGGAGGGATTTAATGTACCCAGAGATGGTTGAAATCAACTTATCTGGAGCTTAAACCAAAAGCTGAAGATTTTTTTTTTCAAAGATTTAAAATACGTCCTTAAAAAAATGCCTCCAAAAGTCTGAGGTGTTTCAATTCCAGACGAAGTCTCTGCTGGATGGGCACCAGCTCTACATGTTCTAGACTGGGAACTGCACTAAGACGCCTTTCTACCATGGTTCCAAAAATCCCCTCACCTCATGGATTTATTTTCCACTCCCTAGTCCCCCAGCAAATATATAGTTGCAGTGACCTGTTTGACCATCCCTAAAATTCCAACCTGTAAACATTGAGAGCCTGAAAAATTACCATGTGAAGGAAGCAAAGAGTTTTTATTCAGTCTGTGAGCATTTGTGGGCACATCAGATCTGAATTGTCTAATCCTAGAGTTATTCCGAGGCTTAATACGAATCGACTGTTAACCTCACATCTGTGCTACATGCTGGGCTTTGGCAAAAAAAGTGTGCCAGGCAAATATTCAGATTATACAAACCAAAGGAAGCCTGGAATCTGTTTCTCCAAGCACACCAAGGTTACTCAGCAGGAACAGCATTTGTGCCACTGTTTTTCTACCCATCTATACTTTGCTGCATACAGCTACTGTAATTATACTTAACCCTGTCCATGTTACATATGCTAATGTAATTTTCCGTACTGTGTTTGAGTCATCCATAATTCACTCCTGCCTTTCTAACAGAAAGCTTTATGCCTGTGGGGCTGGAACACACAGTTGGTTTTAGAATGCACCAGCTGAATGCCCAAACCGGTGGATTACGGTCGGTGTCCTTAACCTTGACTCTGTTCTCAACAAGTCTATAGAACAAAACAGTCGGAAGAGCAAGAGATTCCATGGGGTAGGAAATAATCACAAGCAATACCTCTAACTCACCATTTCTGGTGATCTGGCATTTCTCCATTGCCAGGTTAATATCCTTGTAATTAAGCTACACAATTACCTTGTGCTAATTTCCTCTTGTTTCGGCCAGAACAAGAGAAATCTTTTTTATAGAACAAAAGGAGACTCAGGAATAGTAAACTTCTTACTAAAAGCATCAGTTTCAAGTGATTAACATTAGCTCTTGAAAATCAACATTGGACTCTCAGTTTGAATGATACGTCTGTTGTTCCAGGCCAAAGACCAAAAATGTCACTGACTATGAATCTCTAAATGGTCGCTAAAGCAGACGGAAAAGTTTTTGCTGGGTGTTCCCCAAATAAGAGCTTTGTACATCATCCCAACTAGTCTGCTTACAGGAGGAGCAACTCAAGGGAGCTCCGCGAGTACTGAGTGCAATTCCATTCCTTACACACTGCTGCACGCCGTGAAAGCCAGAGACAAGGCATGAATTCTTCCTGAAAAGCATTTAAAAATGAAGGAGAGGAAGAACACACTTCTTCACATTAAACCATGCCAAAATTTCACGTTCAAGAACCTAGCCACAGCAAATCGGATGATCGTTCTATGGTGAGCTACGGCCATCGGTATCGTGCGGCAAGAAGTATCCTGCTAGCACGGAGCAGCACGTAAGATCAGCCTCACTGAAAGAATGATTGATTGCAAGCAAAGAAGAAAGAAATTACATAAGATAGCTTTTTCTGGGGACAGTATTCTTCTTCGTGCTCTTTAAACCCGAGACAAAGCCTCCGGGAATGCAAGATGCTAATTTAAAAGAAATGAAAATGATTTCTAACTTGTCATATCAAACTCTTACATAAAAGCAATTCCATTTGCTGTGTAATGCCTGTAATGCCTAAACATCTTCTGAATTATATTTGTTTTCCGGTTGATTCTCCTCATCTAAGAAAGAGATACATTGCCATCTAAAAACGAATGCTTCTGACAAGTTTTTTTCTCTTTCTCAACGAATGACATTATAGCAGTAACAAAAAAATCTCGAGCCATTAACTTTAGTGCAAATTTTGTCTGAAATTGGACAAACTAAACATTCTGGGATTAGCTCCATAGAATTAGACCACCATTAGATTCAAATAGATAAATATTCACGGTGAAGGATATCATAACACTTCCAAAGGGACTGCGCTGGCAACAAAGGATGACAGTACCAGCAACAGCCCACAGTCTGATGCCAAAACATTTTATATATTCCTATGTTAAATGTCAGATACTTGCAGACAAAGAGACAGGGATGCATGCAAAGGTGACATAAAATACTTGCTGCTCCCCAAGGGTAAACTGCTGGTCACCAGGAGATCACTGTGACAGCACCTGTCCCCCGAACCAGCAATCTCTGTTTCAGACAGCAGGAAATCTAGTTTTTTCTAGGAAGAAAAAGGGAGAATATGCGGCTGTGTAGAAAAAGTATAAGGCCAGCTGTGGAAGCAGCAAAAATCCTGTATTCTTGCCATATCCTCGTTTCCTTCTTGAAGGAAAAGCATCGAAACTCCGAAAAGAGCAAAAGACTTTCTGAACCTGCTAGGAAGAGAATAATTAATGATCTTGAGGGTATGAGGGAAGGCTGATTAAGGGGGGAATGGAAGAAAGGGGGATATCAGAATCAAGTGGAAAGGGAAGAGATGTGCAGGTGGGTAGGAAGAGCTGGGCAGCACCAGCGGCGTGAGAAGAGAGAACAGAGGTGGAGAATGCAAAGGCTCTGGCAAGTTTATGTACACACCAGAGGAATCCTTGGTAAAAAAAGAAGTTTGGGAATCACTGACATAAAACACTGTACACAAACCAGCAGTAAACCTACATGAATTATTCAGATTACACATAATTTTCACTCTGTATAGAAGTGTGAGACTATCATAAGAAAAGAACAAAATAAGAGCTGTGAAGTGTGAAAGTAAGTAGAGAGGGGAGAACTCGTTTTCCTCAGGTCATGTTTTTTACATACAGATGGGGAAACGTTTTCATTCTGAAACATTAAGAAAAACAATTAAAAATAGAAAGTCTCCATTAAAAAAGAGTACCTTCTGGATTAATACTTGTTCTGTGGTTAGTTTTACCTGTTACTTTTCCTTCATCTAACTACACTTTCAACATCTAAATCTGTATTTTAGATGTATATGCCCAATGTTCCTTAGCTATTGAGTATTCCTGTCACAGATAAGAATCACCACTCCCTCAACTCTGGCATCTAAGTCTCTCTCAGGCTCTGCACTAGGAGATATTGATTATCCATATGCCTCTTGCTATCAGAAAAAGGCCTTACTTCTAGTGATGTCCACAACACAGCAGGAAGGTGGTCTGGAAGTGAAGCTCCTAAAGGACAACGCTGACTAAACCACATCAAAGCAGCACCTTCTGAACTCGTAAGAGTGAAAAAACAGAAAAATAATTAGCAGGACAATAGGTTAAGTTTTCACACCTGGGAGATGTTAAATTGTACGTGAGGTAGTTGAGGTTTTAGGATAACCTAGGTAGGTACAAGGTGGGAGAGGCCAAGGTACAAACTCAGGTAGGAGAGAAAAACTAAATTAAGGTCAGGTTGCTCTGGCAGGAATTTAATACAACACAATTATGGGCCGTAACACTGAGGCAATTGTGAATCCTCCACCTCCTTGCGACTCCTGCTGCTCACTTTGCATTTTGCAATAGCAAAACGGGGCTCCAGCCAAGCCATTTGTTTGGATTTGGCTCAGATACGTCTACGTCCCGCTGAACCAACTGATTTCACTGGCAAATTGATAGTAGCTTGAAACCTATGACCGAAAATTATTTGTTACACAAAGCCAAGCTCACTTGGCCAAGTTCACAACAGGTGTAATAAAACTAAGGAAAGTCTCTGGCACATTTTTCTATGACTCACCCAGGACTCTGTTTCCTGACATCCCTCTTATCTGCTGGCTAAGCAACTTCTGAGGTGTATAGTGTAAAATCACAGAGCAATGTTCCTGCTCTTAATAATTTTATCATGGAAACCTGACTGTTTTGATCAAAAATAGTGATGAGTAGTGACAAGGGGAACTGCTCTGGATGAGCAGCTGATGGCAATGCTTATCCCATCACTGTCTGGTCCTGGTTTTTATCTGAATTAAAATCAGCAGTGAAAGGGTTAGTGTTAGGAATCCAAACATGGAAAGTTTCAGATCGAGCTTCTTATAGCGTATGCAGGCATGGTGATTGCACTCCATGCACCACAAAATCATGGTGGGGCACATACTGTGGTGCAGAATTTCTTGTGAGAGAAAAGCAATAGAAAGAATCACATCGTTCCATGTCCCAGCTCTAAAAACAACAAACGACACCAACAAGAAAAAATTAGTGAAGACTTATGGGAGACAAATAAAACAGGTTTTTCAAAATGTAAAAGAAGGGCTCATGCAGCAGCATGGGATGCTGACTATTTCAGGAAAGGATTGTATAGAAACCAATGATGGACTCTCAGACCATTAACATTTCTTAAGAGCTGCGGTATGCAGACACTAAGCCATAAGCAGACAGTCAGAAATATTATTTAAAAATAGCATGGATGCTATTTTTATCCTAAGCATACTTAGGATGCTCCTAAGGGCAAGGTAAAAAGAAATGCTCTGCGTGTTTCGGCTTTCACTTGAGCATGACAGGAAATGTGTGCGGAGGATATCAATTTTACCAACAGAATCAGAGGGATGAAGCTTAATAACTTCATTACTTTGTGAAAGTACAAAGGAAATGAAGGAAAAAGCTGCAGCAGGCCAAGGCAAAGTGAGCTGATACAGATGGTGCCTCATTGGCTAATGATTGATAAGAGCAGCGATAACTGACAGTTTTAAAAAATGTCATTCTATTTTAATTCTCAACATGTCAGACCCAGGAAAATTAAATCACATCAGAAGCCACAGACCTATTACTGAAAGGCCAATTTTTATGAAACTTTTCCTCAATAATTTTAACAGAGAGATTAACTAAAACCTGCTCCACTAACTTGAGTCAGAAAAGTTTTAGGAGAACATTGGGCAAAAATGGACCAAGAAGGTTGGTACTTACAGATATCGCACGAGGCTTTGCTTCCATCTCCAAAGATCACTTGGAAATCAAAGAGTAAATGATCTTGGTATTTATAGTAGTAATATCATTCAAGACTTGTATCAAAACATGCAGATGTGCTTTGAACTGAAAAATGAAGTAGCATTGCTTGTCTTAATTAATGTAGGGATGAGGAAAGCCGGTGTTACCCCTCCTATGTAAAGTCACGTTCACTCCTCTAATGCTTCCGTTAGAACTGATGTGAAGGGTGTGACGCGATGCGGAATCAGACCACCACACCTGCAAATCCTGATGCTGCAGCTTCTTCGGGAACCCATGAAAGGGCATGAAGGAAAATATTATGATCACCGAGTCCTTGTGCAATTCACTGGTGTTAAAAGCCAGGCCAAAAAAGTGCTGTGTGTTTGCTACCAACTCATTTCTTGATTCATGCACAATTTATAATTGTGAAGCACAGACTATGTCTCTGACAAGCTGACTATGATTGTGCTGCAAGCTATGACAAAACTGAGGATCTAGTTTGATCCGAGAAAATAAAAGGTTATTCTAAACTTAACAGTCTAGCTTGAA